>VMDO01040556.1:0-11838 GCA_007922755.1 Pedetes capensis | reverse complement strand
CAGACAAGAGAAAGAAATCAAAGGGATACAGATTGGCAAGGAAGAGGTCAAATTATCATTATTTGCAGATGATATGATTTTATACTTGAAAGACCCCAAAACCTCAATCAAAAAACTTCTGGATCTAATTAATTCCTTCAGCAAAGTTGCAGGCTACAAAATTAACATACAAAAATCAATAGCCTTTCTTTATACCAATGTCTTTCACTTTTGTACTTCAGGGAGAGGGAAGAATGTAAGCCAGCTCAGTGGGGAGCTAGCTTGCCTGAGAGTGGGCAGTTTTCAAGACTGAGAACCTGAAATACATCAAACCTTTTTCTACTCTGTAGGCTGTAGTCATGATTTCAAAGAGCCAGAAAATATGTAATGGGGAATATGTTATTATCCGTGACACTTGTCTCACTCCTTATAGCATACCAAAGGCTTTCACCTATTTTACCTCATTTAATCCTTACAATCAGAAATCTTTAAACTGGAGTCCATGTATCATTGGGGTCCCCAAGGACTTTCCAAGGGGGAAGCACTGGGCATGGATAGGATTGATGGAATCAGTGTGGAGCCCTGAATTTTCCTCTGCTTTCTTCATATAACTGATCTACTGAATATGCCCTTGCTTAGAGGTGTTTGGAGGGCCCTCTTTCCCATCTCCCCTTTCCAATTGTCTTCTCCCACTTTATAAAGGAAAGGCATGCCTCACTCACCCCACACCATATATTTTTATCATAGATAAAAAAATGCTCATTTTTGCATATAACCCAGAAGGCATCCAACAAACTGATCAACATTGTTATTGTAAAAAGATTTCCATCCCCATCAACATTTTTTTTCAGTACTTGGGTATTAAACCTAGGGTCTCACACATACTTTGCAAGTGCTCTACCACTGAGCTGCACCCTCAGCCAATTATTTTATTTTATTGAGACAGAGTCTCACTAAGTTACACAGGCTACCAATGGCCTCAATCCTACAATCCTCCTGCCTCAGCCTCCCAAGATGCTGGATTAGAGGCATGCGTCATGGCACCCAGCCTCATCAACTATTTTTGTGAACAGTAATACTCAAGGCACAAACATGAAAATTAGAATGTAAATGGCATTTACCATATCTCATTCCAGCAAGAAGTAATATTCTTCACTGCATATTTTCTAATAGCATTTTTGTTGTTGTTAGGTGCCATTGAGTCAGGTCTGATTCATAGTGACCCTATGTACAACAGATGAAACACTACCTGACACTGTGCCCTGCCCAGCGCTTCTCTGCTACTCATAGGGTTTTCAATGGGTGGTTGGCTTTTTTTTGGGGGGGGCAGGGAGGGTAATAGGCTGCCAGGTCCTTCTCACAAGCATGCAGCACCTGGTATTCCCAAGTGGTCTCCTATCCAAGTACAAACCAGGTCCAATCCTCCTTAGCTTCCAAGACCTGATGAGATCAGATGCCATAGTGGTATGGCTGCAGGACTCTAATAGCATTAAGAAAGATATTTCTAACAAAATCAAATTTATTCATTTTATTTCATTATTTATTAAAGTTTATACTATATGTTGCTTGAGTTGGTTGTATTTGTTAGTCATTGCTATGACAAATGAATCATAAAAATAATAATTCATAAAGAATGTAATGGGCCTCAGGATCAGGGTAAATAGTAAGTATTTTAACTTACAGTCGCATTCGTTTCAGGAAAGTGTGGGAGACTATTGGAGCACACACTCAGCTGTCTGTCATGTAGTCATGCCTGTTCCTTGTGTGTCATAGGCAAAGTTTCCCTTCTACAACATACTCTCACTTCCTCAGCCAACTTGTAGCCATGGCATAGGCACACAATTATATCTGGCCAAAGGGATCTGAAGAAAGTCTGCCATAGATTTCTGGAAAAGATTTTCCTCCTTGATTAAAAAGAAAAGGAAGATCTTCTCCTTTCCTGCATTTCAACAGGTGAGAAGATGTAAGGCCTGGAGCTATTGCAGCCATTATATAACCATAAGGGAAAAGCCAAGAGAACTGAAGCAAAGATAAGGTAAGGTCTCAACTCCATTGATTTGCTAAACCAACCCCCTTCAAGAAACATCCCCTTCAATATTTCTCATTATGAAAGAAGACCAAAGACTTAATTTATTATTTTGAGTCAGTATGCATGTGGTTTTCAGTCAAAACAAATTCTGATATAGCCTCATGCTATACCCTTAGCCATGCTAAGAGTTTGGTGTCTAAGTTTCCTAGGGATCCCGTGGAAGATTTTAAACTGCAGACTGGCCTCTCTTTGACAGCTATTTAAGAATGCGTTGGAGAAAAGAAAGAATGTAGTTATAATCAGTTGTCATTATAAAACCTACCTTCACATATACAGCTTTCACTGGGATCTATTTTATTCTCTAACAATGAAATGTACACATTTTTTAGCATTTTAATCACTTGCTATATAATGAATAGACCAAGCTCCTGTCCCAAATACTCCAGTCTACAGGTAAACAGTCTGGGGTAAGTGGAGGTAGGCATGTGGCTTACAAAGCTGTTGTAGTCTTTGCCTTTTCACAGGTGAAGAGAAGATAAAAAGAGTGAAGCCAGGAAATACCTCATCCCATAGAAAACCAGAAGTTGTCCATATTACATCCATTCACATCCCATTGGCCCAAACTCAGTCACATAGATATACATAGCTGCAAGGGATGCTGAGCATTGTCATTTGGAGCTGGAAGACACATGCTTAGCTAAAATTCAAATACTTCTATTACAAAAAGAAGAAAGAAAAAATGAAATTGGGGGCATTTTGTTTTAAGGATAACCATAAGTATAGTTTAAGGTGTTTCTTAAGATTGAGCATCAGATTTCTTTATAATTAGTCAATTGTTTTAAGAGTAAAACAGATGAGGTAAGGCTCTAAAGTATATATTTGAAACAGTTCTCACCTCATTACCTCAGTACTATTATCAATAACTCTATGACATACAGATTGAAATGGCCTCTGAATGTAGGACAGGTATCAAGGAGAGGAAACACAGTTCAGTACATGGTCAGACACTTCCAATAAGCAACAGGGAAACTGAGCAATGTGAGCAGACCTAGCACTTGAAGGTGCACTCAATCTCTATCAAAAAATGATGACATGAAAGAGAAATGCTGAGAAAAGCCATAGCTTACCACACAGGAAAATGGAATTCCTCAAGTTAGGACTGGGATTTAGCTCAGTTGAAAGAGTGCTGCTCTGCACTCTCTGAGGCCCTAGGTTCGATCCTAATCACCCCCAAAATGGGAGAACAACATGGCAGCCCACTCCCGAAACTATCCCAAAATAATCAGCCATCAAAAACCCTATGAATAGTCGAGAAGCATTGACATTGTGCCAGGCATGGCATAGCATCAGAGAGTGTTTCGCTTCTGTTGTACATAGAGTTGCTATGGACCTGACTCAATGGCACCTGACAACAACAACAAAATGCAATTGGGCTCAGAAATTGTGCCTATGGATGTAAGCAGGCCTGTGGCAGGCACAGTTCACCACCAGGCATACTGACTACCCAGTGATCATTGGTGTCTGAAGTGAAAGATCATTTATCTGTGGTTTGAAAAATGCAAAAAGAGGAGAAAACTAGGCAGGAATCCAGGTAGAGCAATGATAGCTTACGAAGAAGCAATTGCTTTAATGTTCCCAGCTGCAAGAGACCATAAACAGATCAAGGGACAACTTGGAAAGAGCTGATAAGGTGGCTTGTGATAGCAGAACGCCATCCTCCCTGATTCAATCAGTGGTCCTCAGTAAAGTTGCAAGGCTGCTGGTGTCCAAGCTTTAAGTAAAGGATCTAAATTAACACAGGAAGCAATCATGATGCTATTAAGCCCAAGTTAGTATTTATTTACACCCAGTGGAGCAGGGACAAAATGTAGTTTCTTTTCCTGAGTGGATATATTTGTAAGAGTGTTTTGTAAATTATAAATCACTGTGTAAGTGCTATAAAGATGGAGGGACACATGCATATTAATCCACAGTAACACTCCCCAGGGGCACTGAGCAGTTTCCTCCACTTGCATGGTCTCTATGAGATATTATATTTTAATGGTGCTTTGTAAATAATTAAGCCTAACACATGGGGAACAAGTGGTAATTTTCCGTGCATTTTTTTAATTGAGAAAAGCAGCATAACCAGCATCACACCTCTATTCCCAGACCTGCAAACCAGAGACCCTGTACAAGAACAATCAGCAGCACCCATGGCCAAAGCAAAGACTCAGACCCTGATGGGACCTGGAACCTTTTATCATTTCAATACATAAGACTCAGCAGCCCACAAAGCTATGGTTTCCTCCTTTTTATGCTCTGACAGGCCAAAAGAAAGACTTGGGAGGTTTTCCTACCCTGTTTAGTAGTAGTAGTAGTAGTAGTAGTAGTAGTAGTAGTAGTAGTAGTAGTAGCAGTAGTAGTAGTACTTGTTGTTGTTGTTGTTAGGTGCCACTCAGTTGGGTCCAACCTATAGCAATCTAGGTACAACAGAATGAAATACTCCCCAACAAATGCCCAGCACTATGTCAGTTCATCTCTGCTATTCATAGGATTTTCAATGGCTGGTTGTTTCAGGATTGTTTTGGGAGTGGGCTGCTAGGATCTTCTCCCATCTTTAGGATGTTGGTGATTGAACCCAGGGTCTCAGAAAGCACAGAGCAGCACTCTACCAACTGAGCTAAAACCATAGCCTATCCTGTTTAGTAAGATATTACATATCCCTTCAAACTTAAATGAACAATTAAAACATTTAGTATTTTTAGGCTCCTAGAGAACAAGGACAAATTAACCAATAAAAGCTAATCAAGTTTGATGTCATATTGACTATAACTGTTTTTTGTTCCATGTATAACTCAGGGACCCCTCACTCACTGCCAAAGCTATAGAAGAAAAGGAAAAAAATCTACAAGTAATAAAGCCCTTACAGCACACTGTCTTCAGGCTGTCTCAGAAGTGACGGAAATTGAGATAAAAAAAAAAGAAGTGTAGGTCCAAAGCATCACTGTATTTTTTTTTCACAAGATCAATTACAATAAACATCTCCAAACAGAAACAAACACATATCAGCCCCCAACCAGCCAGCTATTTATGTTGAACAGTATTAAATACAGTCAAATTCAAGTGCAACCAGGACCGTGAACCATTTCATGGAATTTGCTATGACAGCACTTGACCATGAACTCTACCACACTTCAATTTGCACATTTTGTTTTCAAGGACTCCACAAAGGCTTGGGGCTGGGGTTTAGCTCAATTGGTATAGTGCTGTTCTATGCTCACTGAGGCCCTGGGTTGGGTCCCCAGCACCACAAAGGTGGGAGAAGACATGGAAATCCACTCTGGAAGCAACCCCGAAACAATCAGCCACTGAAAACCCTACATAGGGTTGCTATGAGTTGAACTCCACTGGACAGCACCTAACACCAACAACCACAAAGACTGCTGCCTTAGAAGGCTGAATGAAGTCAGATCATCCCTACATATGGCCTGAGGACATGTGGCTCAATCCCACCCTTTCCATGTGGGATTGCTGAGACTCAGTGGCTCCCTAGAGTGTCTGAGACAATATCCATGTTTGACTTTCATCCAACCTGAGCTGTCTTCCACTATACCAAGACTCTAATTCCCCTTTTCAGACCCAATTTGGCCTTGGAATCAAGCTTGAAGTGCATATCTGCAGTTCCACATCATCACCATTCAATTTAGCCTAAATGTCACCTTGGCTCATTAGTTACTGTGCAATTTTTTGATGTGGCATTGCATTCTGCCTTTATCTTATGAAATAACTACCAGAAAGTAAGAGTTTAAATCTTATATTAGTGCCATAGGAATGATCTCCACCAATATTGGTTCTGGGGGATTTTTCTTTACCACTCTCTTGGCTCACTGTGGTAATTAAGGATCCTTGTCCTCTGCTTGGGGGTGTTAGTGTCCATGCGTACAGCCACATCACCCTGGTGTCCAATCCCATCCGATCTCAGAAGCTAATCAGGGTCAGGCCTGGTTAGTCCTTGGATGAGAGACTTCCTGGGAATACTGGGTGCTGCAGGTTTGGGAGAATGAACCAACAGCTCACTCCTGAAACAATCTGCCATTGAAAACTCTATAAATATCAGGGAAGCACTGACAATAGTGCCAGACATTGCAAGTGTCAGGGAGTGTTTTGTCTGTTGTACATAGGATCACCATGAGTCAGACACAACTCCATGGCACTAACAACAACAACAACAACAAAAACAGCAATAACAACAAAGCAACAACAAGTATCCTGAACTATTAGAAATGGGATTTCCACAAAGTATCTACATCTCAGGGCAAAAGCAGGTACCACATCTATCCTACCCTAAATATCAGGGATGCTAGAATAAGTATACACATTTTAAGATATGTTATCTATGTACTACCTTTTCAAAGTGGAGTTAAATTATGGTAGCAATGTGTAGTATGATGTTTGCTCAAAAGATAGCATTAATTGAATAAATGCTGGATCCCCATACAATGGGCAGGACAGCCAAAGAAAATGGCAGAAGCACAGTTGTCAGTTGAGGAGCACAAGGCCATTTTGAAGTGGTATTTAAAAATGAAGAGTATTGTAAAAGTACAATGACATTGGAGGTGTGAGTATGCAGCAGAACTGCCAACATGCCTAATAATTGTATGCATTTGTGATAAGTCTGAGACCCACTATACCATGTGTTCTGTGCACATGGCAAGATCCAGGAGGCCTTGCACAGTAACAAGTCCTGCTTCTTCTGCTATAGTAACCACTTTGAGCACCTCTTGTAATTGCAGATGTCAATCATGACTTGTACTCATCTTTTGTTATATATTGAGTGTGACAATTTTAATACAATTTTTTCATTTCTTAAATCATGTATACATTTTTGGCACCCCCTGTATTTCTAAAAACAACTGCATAAGCCTCCCTCTACACAGGGGAAGCACAGAGCCAACTCAGAAGCCAGAGGAGGGTCTCTAGGCATTGGTGTGGCTTTCCGTGTGGCTTTCCATGTGGCTCCCTGGTGACCTCGCTTCACCAGGGCTGGACCATCTCTTGATGTTTGTCCCCCACCCCCCCTTCTCACATGGTTCTCCTAGGTTTTGTTCCCTTCCTAAATTTATGCCACCTGTGGCAGGCAGAAAAATGACCCTCAAAGATATTGTGTCCTAGCCCCTGGATCCTAAAAGGGAATTAAGATTACAGATGGAAGTAGGGTTGCTGATCAGCTGACATTAATATTGGGGTGAGGCCAACGTGGCCACAAGAGTCCTTAAAAGTGGTAGAAAGAAACAGAAGCAAGTCAGAGAAAGTAATCTGGTGATAGAGCAGAGTCAGAGAGATGCTAAGACGGAGAAAGGAATCATGTACCAAATATGTAGGGACAGAATTGAGTGGCTGGAAGGGTCCCCCTGGGGCCTCAGAAAGAAACAGCCTCACCAGAATCCTGATTTTAGCCTAGCAGGGCCCTTTTCAGACTTCTGAGTTCCAGAAAATTGTAAGATAATAAAGAGTTTTAAAATACTAAGTTTGTGATTATTTGTTATAGGAGAAAGAGGAAATTAATAGACCACATTCTACCACTTCCTTCCTTTGTCCTCTGTGATAATATCCTTCTCACTCAGCAAGTATGCCCTTCTTACCAACTGGGGGCGAGGGAACAGTACTTCAACAGAGTCTCTTGGTTTTCAGCCATGTGAAGCACAGGTATCATTTCTTTTCATTTTCTTTCTTTTTTTTTTTTCTTTTTTTTTAGTAACTTTTTAAAAGTACAACTTAATGGGTTTCATTATGAAGTTTCCACACATGAATATCATTCATTGTACGTTGTTCACGTTCACATCCCCTATTTCTTTGTTATGACGGCCCTCCCCCTCAACTCCCTACCTTTGCACCAATGATCCTCCTACTCGTATCTTTTGTTTGTGTATACATCTGTATATTAATATATATATATACATATATATACACACACACATCCAGATTTTTCCTTAAGGGAAAAATATATACTTTTCTTCCTTTCCCCCATTACCCTTTCCATGCTCTTTAGTCCCTTTTCTCCCTTTATATAAGCACCTTCTACTTTCATGACCTATATATTTAATATTGAATGTTTATTGAAATCTAACATCCACATATGAGAGAAAACATGAGATATTTACCTTTCTGGGTCTGATTTATTTCACTTAAAACAATGATCTTTAGTCCCATCCATTTTCAAGCAAATTTCATAATCTCATCCTTTTTTTAATGACTAAATAAAACTCCATGGTGTTTATATATATACACCATATTTTCCTTATGCACTCATCTGGGTATCATATTTTACATACTTGAAAGAGCTGGTCTGCCAAAACTGGCAGATGAAGATTCATGTCAAATCAGATGTCTTAATCAGACTTAATCAAATGCATAGCCAAGCTGTGTATTTCATCAACATAATTGACACAAACTTTTATTTTATTTATTTATATTTATTTATTTATTTATTTATTTATTTATTTATTTATCTATTTTGAGATGGTGTCTTACTGTTTCCCAACCTGGCCTCAAACTCGTGGGTCCAAGAGATCCTCCTGCATCAGTCTCCTGGGTAGCTGGGACTACAGGCGCATGCTTCCATGCCTAGCTCTTGATATAAAGTCTTAATTTAAAAACTAGATGCCTACTTCTTTAAGATAATGAAATTACTCATTCTCATCCTCTCATCTTAAAGGTCAGCTTAATAAAGAAACAGTAGGACCATCCCTTGTAAGTCAGAGGTAAAATGTTAAAACTGTCCACCACCCCTTCAATTATTTAACATTGCTTTGGGGTACTCATCAATGTGATGAACCTACAGAAAGAAACTGAAGGTATAAAAATTGAAAGAGAGAAGATAAAATTATAATTATTTGCAGATTCTAAAATTGTTCACACGAACAAATTAACAGACCTGTGAGGCATTGCCCTGCCGCTGGACTTGCTCCGGCTGTGAGCAGGAACCAGCAGCCAAAGACCCATCTTCCGGTGAGGGGGAGCTAGGCACCCAGGAGCAGCGCTGACCAGAAAGGAGGCTTCTGCCCCCGGCTGCTCTGAGAAGCCTTGAAAAAGACAGGCTCAGAGGCTTCTGCCCATGGCAACTCCTTGCTTCTTTTCTTCCCAATGAAGACTCCGAGTGCTCTGCTCCAACAGCTCTTTATTTCTTCTTTGTCTATCCCGGTGGATGGGATGGACCCAGACTGTTCTGTGTACCGCCCTTATATACTCTTCTGGGGCTTGCCGGGGACCAATCAGAGGCAGTTTCCCCATACAGGTTTCAGCCAATCAGAGGGGATATTCAAATTTGGTTTTGTAAAAGTAGCCAGTCAGGGGTGGCTCCAGAACGGTCCAATCCGGAACCGTTCTGGGGTTTGGAAACAGCCAATTGGTGTTGAAGGGGCGGGGGCAAAGGAATAGATGCCAGAGCCATCTTGGGGAGCTCAACAATCCTGAGTTCCTGGATGTAGGGCAAAGGTGATTGCCTGGGGAACAAGCCTCAGTCCTCCAAGGGAGCCTAGATAGGCCCTGGGGTGAACTGCCTCTCTAGGCAGTACCCTACACAGACCAAAATGAAAAGCTATTATAAACAAAAAGAATTCAGTACACTGGCTGGCTATAATTTTAATGTATAGCAATCAATAGCCTTTGGGCGTGGCAGTTATTGGATCTCAAGAAATCAAAGGATTTTTCATACCTATCTTCCAAGAAAAAGAAATGCTAGAATTCTATTCAAGTGCTTATGTACATTGCTACAGAGCAAAGTAAACTGAAATTGGCTACGTTTTATATAATCATTTCTGAAAAGGCACATTTTTGGATAAAAATATTTGACATGGTTAATTCTGAATAATTTATTAGAATTGTTTTTGTGAATAATGTAAATAGATGGCTTTTAATTATCCACAATTAACATTTCACTATTAATGGTTTGAAACGGGTGATAAGAGAACTAATTTGAAATAAAATATGAACATGTGTCATTCTATTATAACACCATATGCTTTCTTAGCAGATAACTTTTTCAAAATTTGTAACATGTATGTATTTGTAGTATATGTAGTAAATAAAAATATGGCCAGAAAAAGAAAACAGAAATTAATGTTGCTGTTGTTAGGTGCTATTGAGTCAGGTCTGACTCATAGTGATTCTATGTACTCCAGAATGAAACATTCCCTGACACTGTGCCATGCCTGGCACTATGTCAGTGCTGCTCTGCTACTCATAGGGTTTTCAATGGCTGATTGTTTTGCGATTGTTTCAGGAGTGGGCTGCCACATACTTCTCTCATTTTGTGGTGCTGGGAATTGAACCCAGGGCCTCAGAGAGCATAAAGCAGCACTCTACCAATTGAGCTAATCTCTAGCCCCAAAGAAATCAATAGTCTTTGCATATACAAGCAACAAATAATTAGAAAGAAAAATGGAAGAGATTACCCTATTTACAATGACAATAAGCTTAATAAAAAATTATAAGGTATGTACATATATATATATAAACTTTTTAAAATTACTATTTAAGCCACTAGCAAATCCAATTCAAAGAAGTTATTATATAGGCATACTTGCATATATGAGAAATAATGTATGCATTGAAGCATTGTTTATAATGGCAAACATGAGGACAGGAAAGAGGACTTAGAAAAACAGAAAAACCTACTATGTTCTTAGATAGGAATCTCCATATCATATATTGCCAAGTCTCCCTGAATAAGTCTCTAAATTTAACATGACTCCAAGTAAATACTAATAGGATATTTTTTAGTGGACAAATTGACTCTAAAGTTCATAGGGAAAAACAAACAAGAACAGCCAAAAAAAATAAATAAATAAAGGAGAACTGTCCTTACTAGATATTTGAACATAAAGCCACTCAACAATGTAGTACTAATGCATAAGTAAATGGACAGATACAAAACACTAAAAAAAAAAATCCATATACACACAGATTACCATATAATAACAAATGTGGAATTTCAAATTAATGTGGAAAAGATAATGTTGAATTAAATGGGTAGTCATCTGGAAAAAAAAAAAGAGAGTTTCAGCCACACACCATACCTTATACCAAAATAAATTCCAAGTGGTTCAAATATTTAAATAGTAAAAACTAAACTAAACCATAAAGGCAGAAGAAATTGCAGGAGAATTCTTTCTTAACTCCAGGGCAAGGAAGGCCCAAGTATAGCACAAAAACTCAAAACCAAACAGAAAAGGCCGATAAACTCTATTACATAAAATTTCAGATTTTAACCTTTTAATATAAGAATCATCATAAGCAAAGTCAAAGCCAAATGACAAACTTTAGGGGGGAGTCATGTGTAATTTATTTCTCAAACAAACAACTAATTTTTCAAAGAACTCATACAAATCAAAACCAAAAATCAACAGAGCAAAAGAAAAATAGGCAGCACACAGACAAGAAAAATAATGTAACATGAGGTGTTTAATTGCTGATGAAATTAATGTTGCTAGTCAGATGACCATAAAGTTGGTGGGGACCCAAGGCAATCACAAGGGTCTTTAAAAGTGGAAGAGGAAAGACAGAGAAAGAAATGCAACATTAGAAGCAGAGATGCCTTCATAATGAAAAAAATGTACATTAAAAGTCATACTTAAAATGTCATTTTTTAATCTATCAGACTGGAAAAGATCAAAAGTCGTAAGAGAGGCTTTGTTGGCAAGAATGAAAGAAGCACGGTTACCCACTGCAGATCAGAATATACCAGAATATACAAACTCTAGGATGCCTTCTTAGCAATATCTAGTAAAAGTTACATGTTCCTTTTATATATCAATTCCAATCCAAAGAATTTATTCTAAATCCATGCA
>VMDO01040555.1:0-11835 GCA_007922755.1 Pedetes capensis | reverse complement strand
CTGGATGGGAGACCGCCTGGGAACACCAGAAGCTGTAGGCTTGGGAGAAGGACCTGGCAACCCCCTCCCAAAAATCAATCTGCCATTGAAAACCCTATGAACAGCAGAGAAGCACTGACAATAGTGTTTCCCCTGTTGTACAGAGGGTCACTATGAGTCGGATACCGACTCGACGGCACCTAACAACAACAACAACAACTTTCACACCATGGTAACATCAGAGAATTATAAATCAAACCATCATTAACTCAGGGACTGGCTGTGTTTGGAAAATGCAAAAATATTCTTCATTAATATCACTTCCTAGAAATAAAACCTATTATATCTTTCTTTTCTTTCCTTTTCCTTTTCTTTTCTTTTCTTTTCTTTCCTTTTCTTTTCCCTTCTTTTTCTTTTCTTTTCTCTTTCCTTTTCTTTTCTCTTTATTTTCTTTTCCTTTTCTTTTCTTCTTTTTCTGGGTCAAAGTCTCACTGTGCTGCCCAGACTAGACTCAACCTCCTGGGCTCAAGTGATCCTCCTACCTCAGCCTCCTGAATAGCTGGGACTACCCCCACCAGGCTGGTTCTGTTACATCTTTTGTGGATCCTTTTCATGGTTATTTCAATGTAGAACATAAAATAAGGCAAAATCCAAATGATGTATCTATATGTAGTAGCAATTAGGCATAAAGAGTGTTTACACAGTTTCAGCTGGTAGGTTTTTTTTTTTTCATAAAATAATTATTTTACAGCACCCATAATGGTCTATCATATGGATATCAAATAATTTCAAGCAATACTGTGTTATAAACCAAAAGGTTTATAACAACAGTTTCTCCAGGTGTTGGGAGGGAAGCCCTATTTGCCTATTTTTAGCATTTGCCGATTTTCTTGGTGCTAATGTTTCCATAGGCTGGGATGTAGCTCAGTTGGTAAAGCACCGCTCTGCAGTCTCTGAGGTCCCAGCTTCGATTCCCAGCACCATAAAAATGGGAGATAGACATGGCAATCCACTCAATCAGCCATTGAAAACCCTATAAGAGGGTCACTGTGAGTTGGCCCTGACTCCATGGCACCTAACAACCAACTAATGTTTCCATAATGGTCAATTTTGCTACCTTTCCAATGTAATATCACTGAACGATGCATACCACCCATTCTCATGAGCTTATGCAAACTAGCTCCAGCATTTAAACTAAAAGTTGATTTTGTTGTTGTTGTTAGGTGCTGTGGAGTCGGTATCCGAGTCATAGCAACCCTGGGTACAACAGGTGAGACACTATTGTCAGTGCTTCTCTGCTGTTCATAGGGTTTTCAATGGCTGATTCTGTTTTGGGAATGGGTTGCCGGGTCCTTCTCCCAAAAGTTGATTTTAGGCAACTTTATTTTAGTAGACAGTATGGTGCTTGAGACATTTTGCCGTCATAAATAAATACTTGTCCCGTTCCAGAGGTGAATATTTCAGAGGTTAATAAGAATTATTTCCATAAGATAGAGTCCCCAGCCGGGCACAGTGGCGCATGCCTGTAATTCCAGCGGCTGGGAAGGTGGAGGCAGGAGGATCGCAAGTTCGAGACCAGAGGCAGTCTGTGTAATTTAGCGAGACCCTGTCTCAAAAAGTAAAAAAATGGGCTGGGGGTGCAGCTCAGTGGTCCAGTACTTGCAAAGCATGCAGGCGTGAGGCCTTGGGTTCAATCCCCAGTGCCACAAAAAAAAAAAAAAAAAAAAAAATAGAGTCCCCAAAATAGAATTGTAGATCCAAGAAGGGTAACATTTTGAAAATTTTTACGAATATTGCTAAATTTCTTCCCCTAAATGAACGGGTTTACTCTGCTATCAGTCATGTATCTGCCTCATTCATCTTCTCAGTAATAGTATCATCTTCAAAACAATGTTGGCCATTTTCACAGACCAAAAGAAATTCTAGCTGCTTTTCAATTGTTAGAAAAATTTAGATTTTCTCCTTCTACGCCTTGGTATTTGTCAATGAATTCTCTCATCAGACATTCGCTTATTTGTCCATTCAGGTACTCATTTTTATTCTTTTGTGGCAACTATTTAGTCCTTTGTCTTATTTTGGAACCAAAAAAAAGCTTATAAAATATTTTGATGTACAGACATTTTAAATTTCTGGGTAGTCAAATCGAATGCTCTTTTATATTATAGTTTCTTCCACTATTTTTAGGCAAAAAATAATCTTTTTTTCTATGACTAATATGACATTTTAAAGTAAGGGTGAAAGATAAATTTATTAATATTATTGGGATAATGTAATTATCCTGGAATTTAGCTCAGTTGGTAGAGCACCGCTCTGCAGTCTCTGAGGTCCCGAGTTCAATTCCCAGCACCGCAAAAATGGGAGAAGGACCTGGCAATCCACTCCCAAGGCAATCCTGAAACAGTCAGCCATTGAAAACCCTATGAGGGTCACTATGAGTCAGATACCGACTCGACAGCACCTAACAACAACAATGTAATTATGGAGACAAAATTCCTCATTTTTATATAAATATATTCCACACAAACCAATTATTTAAATGTGAAGTATAAAAATATTAAAAGTACTAAAGATCATTGACGATAAACTTGTTTGTATTTATAATGTGTGTATGTGTGCGTGTTTTCTTCATCATGATCCTAATCTAAAACCCATAAGAGAATGTAATAAATTTGACTCTGTAAAATTTCAATATTCAATATTAAAATACCATGAGATCACAAGACAAATGACAAACAGGCAAACACGATTTCAGGATATATGTGCATGTGTGTGTGCACACTGACTGTATACATACCCACACACAGCCACACACACATATATGTATGTGTATGTATGAATATGGGGCTACCCAAGTTCAAGCCCCAGCACCATAAAAAAATGGGAGCACCGATGTGACAATCCTATCCCAAAGCAAGCCCAAAACAATCATGAGGATGGTCGCTATGAGTCGAACTTGACTCAAAGGCACCTAACAACACAACAACAATGTGTGTATATATGCAGCCATCCCTTGGTATCTGTAGGAGATTGGCTCTAGAACCCCTATGGATACCAAAACCCAAGGACATTCAAGTACCTTAGGTTGTTGTTGTTGTTGTTAGGTGCCGTCGAGTCGGTATCTGACTCATAGCGACCCTCATAGGGTTTTCAATGTCTGACTGTTTCCGGATTGCCTTGGGAGTGGATTGCCAGGTCCTTCTCCCATTTTTGCGGTGCTGGGAATCCAACTCGGGACCTCAGAGACTGAAGCGCAGCGCTCTACCAACTGAGCTAAATCCCAGCCCCGTACCTTAGGTAAAATAGTGTAATATTTGCGTATAACCTATGCATTTCACCCTGCATATTTTAAATCATCTCTAGATTCCTTAAAATACCTAATGTAAGTGCTATGTAAATAGTTGGTACACTGTGTTTCTTGGAGATTACTGACAAGACAAAAAGTATGTACACATATAGTAAAGGGGCAATTTTTTTTTTTTTTTTTTTTTGTGGTACTGGGGTTTGTACCCAGGGCCTCACACTCGTATCCTTTGCAAGTGCTGGAGCACTGAGCTGCACCCTCAGCCCATTTTTTTACTTTTTTTTTTTTCATTTGAGACAGGGTCTTGCTAAATTACACAGACTGCCTCTGGTCTCGAACTTGCGATCCTCCTACCTCCACCTCCCAAGCCGCTGGGATTACAAGCATGCACCACCATGCCCGGCTAACAGGTGCAAATTTTTTTCAAATATTTTTGATCCATGTGTAGGTGAGTTCACAAGATACAGAACCCAAGGATGAGCTGAGCTGACCACACACACGCCCACACTCAGCCCACCCACCCACCCCCACACAAATACGCACACGTTCTTCTACAAATTATTAAGAAATAGATCAAGAATCAACAGTAAAATCAGAAAATAACACGGACCCTCTGCGGGAGAGGAAACACAGGTAGCATTTAAACACGCAGTTCACAAGTGAATTCTACAAATCCGTACCATGTACATTTACCAGCGTGAGAAACCTGATGAGACAGAGTAGCAACATACTGTGTGGTTTGGAATATCAGCATACGTACACCTGCAGAAATTTTGGGTAAGTGCATAAATTGGTACAACCTTTGTGGGAGACAATTTTATAATATTTATCAACATTTCAAATGCTCTCTCAGAAATTCTCCTCCATCAGAATTTACAGGAATATGTCTTAAGGAACCAATAAGATAAACGCGACACTTAATCATGGCAGCATTGTTTTAGGAGAAAAAAAGAAAAAAGAAAACACTTGAGGCAAGCTAAAGAGGAGTCTAAGTAAATAAATTATGGAGCAGCCAGTTCCACTCGGTAGTACATGACTGTGAGAGGCAACAGCAGTCATTTTTACCAGCGCCAGCGCCACCTCTGGCTCACTGAACGCCCCCGACCCCCAAAGAAGAGCGGTGTAAATGAGGTGGTCTCTGTACTGTGGCTGGCTCATGGGTGACCTGCAAATCTTCCCTAGGTCAGCACCTTTGAAGCAACTTCCAAAAGCCGCTCTAAGCAATGCGCCCTCTAGCGGAGAGGCGAAGAAACGTCGTGGCTCTAGGTGCTCTGGCTCTCCAAGGAATCAGACCGTATCTCAAGTCCACTGAACTTCAGATTTGCAAGCTCCCTTCCCAGCTTCTGAGGCCAGAAGTTGCTCAGGACTTCAAAACATCTACGCTTCCGGAGCACAGCTCTTACGTTTCGCAGGAGGCCAGCGAGGCTTTCTCTTATTGGCCATTTTGAGCACCATCCATGCCAAACCTGGGCACCATCCAAGCCAAAGCGCAACAGTTATCCCAAACCATGTGCACCTCGCAAGCCGCCTTGCTTCAAGGAAGACAGGCTTGAAAATTCACCATGATGGGACACGTTCCAGTTTTTAAAATTCTCTTCTTCCTGTTATTGGTAGTTCTGAACATTTAATGGGGTCAAAAGGTACTTAAGAGCTACATGATTGTTTGGCAGGCATGGACAAGTTGTTGTTGTTAGGTGCCGTGGAGTCGAGTCCGACTCATAGGGACCCTCATAGGGTTTTCAATCACTGACTGTTTCAGGATTGCCTTGGGAGTGGATTGCCAGGTCCTTCTCCCATTTTTGCGCTGCTGGGAATCGAACTTGGGACCTCACAGACTGCAGAGTGGCGCTCTACCAACTGAGCTAAATCCCAGCCCCTTGAGCTAAATCCTAGCCCCTCAGGTTCAAACAGGGGGCAGAAATCAGGTATTGCCAGTTTCTCAGTTTTCCTTTGTGTGCAGATATTTAAGTATAGCCATGCAAATCATTAATGGGACCAGAAAGTATCTAGGACAGGTGGCACCAGTTCATCCTTACAATAAATCTGTACAAACTTGTCAAATTCTTCAAGGCAATGCCAGAACTTGAACATTTAAGGGCAAGTAAATTTCTTATTAAAGCCTGCAGCTGTAGCCCTGTGGCATCCGATCCCGTCAGATCTCGGAAGCTAAGCAGGGTCGGGCCTGGTTAGTACCTGGATGGGAGACCGCCTGGGAACACCAGAAGCTGTAGGCTTGGGAGAAGGACCTGGCAACCCCCTCCCAAAAATTGATCTGCCATTGAAAACCCTATGAACAGCAGAGAAGCGCTGACAATAGTGTTTCCCCTGTTGTACAGAGGGTCGCTATGAGTTGGATACCGACTCGACGGCACCTAACAACAACAAAAACAAATTTCTTATTGCCGGCAACTAAATGGTACTTGCAGCCTTTTTTCTCATCCAGTAGACTCAACCCACTCACTCTACTTTTCCAACTAAGCTGTTCCGCATGCAAATAACATGTTTTTAAAGCTCTCTCTCTTCTATGCTGGTCCTGTAAGCTTGCTATTAAAATACATTATGGTATATTTTTAAAAAGTACATCTGCCTATCACAACAAGAAATGACAGATGGCTATGTAGAAAATATGAACCTGCAATAGTGTATGCAATGTTTCCATATTTATTTACTTGGTTTTCTTTGGGTCATCTGCCTGCATGGTCATCCACACTTCCGGAGCACAGGCCTGCCTCTGCTTAGCTTCCCAGATGTGACGGATAGGATGCCACAGGGATATGGCTGCGGGCTATTAGAGAGTATAGGTAAGGTTTATCAAAGACAGTGCACCTTGAAGGAATAATTACAGGGAGAACTGGGGCACCTGGAGAAGCTCAGCTAGCTATGGAAAGGAAAATGGAAAATCCTGTGTTCGCAGGGTGACTTGGCATCAGGATGTTTCCATTCCCCAGGGGAAGGTAAAGAAGCCAGAAGGAAAGGAGACTTGAATGGACAGAGACGATGTTGCGGCTGAGGGAAGGGAGAGGCACGCACCTGGTTGCTGGAGAGAGAACAGAACAGAGGACGAGGGGCAGAGAGGAAGGAAGAGGAAGGAAGAGAGAGGAGTGGAAGAGGAGGGCTTATGGGAGAAGAGAGCACTCAGTGTTCCCTCCAGTTTGACTCAAACTAGGGCCCGCCTGGGGCTGGGATTTAGCTCAGTTGGTAGAGCACTGCTCTGCAGTCTCTGAGGTCCTGGGTTCAATTCCCAGTACCGACAAAATGGGAGAAGGATGTGGCAATCCACTCCAGAGGCAATCCCAGAACAATCTGCCGCTGAAAACCCTATGAGGGTCAACATGAGTTGGACATGACTAGATGGGCTCCTAACAACAGGGTCCACCCAGTGTGATGTCACTCCAGGCATCCAGGTGTGGGTGCCTAGTGTGATGTGAGCCTGGGGTCTTTGTTTTGTAAATGGATCAATGGCTTGGATTAGGGTGTGAGAGCCATTGGAAAATGTCCTTCCAGACATTTCCAGTCTGTTCCTTCCAGTCTGTCCCTCAGAGACAGGCTTCATTCATCATGGTGGCACAGCAAGAGCCACTTTCAATCCCCTTTTCCTCTATATATAGCCTGCTAATGGCTAAGCCAAGGGGTTGGGATTTAGCTCAGTTGGTAGAGCACTGCGCTGCAGTCTCTAGGTCCCGAGTTCAATTCCCAGCACTGAAAAATGGGAGAAGGACCTGGCAATCCACTCCCAAAACAATCAGCCATTGAAAACCCTATGAGGGTCGCTATGAGTCAGACACCGACTTGACGGCACCTAAAAACAACAACAACAATGGCTAAGCCAGCTACCTAAGAAGGGTGGCTGCTGTGGTATAGTCAGAGGTGGACAGGACAGTCCACTATTGCCTCTAACCTCTCCGCATGGGATGATGACATGCAACACTGTCTCAAGTTTTGAGTGAAGTCCAGAGACCTATAGTGAAACCATAGGCACCAAATACAGGATCCCCTATTCCAGGCAATGCCCTGCAGGGTTTGCAAAGCAGGTGGAAGAAAACCCAGTTGGTACCCACAGCTCAATACCTAGGAGCCAGATTGAAGAGGCAGAAGAGAGAGAGAAGACTTCCCAGGGAGAGTCGTGGCCCCCTGGGGTGGCGTCTCTCCCTACAGAGCAATGGTTCTGGCAGAGCCCAAAGGCCCAGGCTATAAATGAGACTCCCACCAGGAAGTGCAAGAAGGGGCAGCTGGAGGTTCCTGGGGGCAGCCGCTGAGGAGCCTGCAGGAAGGGGTGCTCTGTGAAGTCACCAAGGCCAGACCCAGGCTGGTCCCTCTTCGGGAGTCTTTCTGTGGCCCTGCACCCTGCCTCTTCCCCTCCCTCCCCTCTCACCCTGGAGCACTGGAGGAGGAACAGGGGAGAGCAAGGGAGGCCTGAGGACAGATCGGAGCTGCCACCCGCTAGAGGACAGCCCCACGGGCCCTGGGGGCCTTGGGGCAGGTGGAGAGAGGCTTCCCTTTACACGGAAGCCAATGTTCTCATCATTACACTGGCCTAAACACAGGATTGTTTTTTGTTTTGTTTTGTTTTTTTAGGCAGGGTCTCACTATGTAGCCCAGGTTGGTCTTGAACCCCAAACCCTCCAGCCTCAGTTTCCCAAGTGCTGGGATTGCAGGCATATACTGCCATGCCAGGCAGGATATTTTTTAATTAAATGTAAATTGTAGTAGTTGTTGTTGTTGTTAGATGCTGTCGACTCTGGTCTGACTCATAAGGACCCTATGTACAACAGACAAAACAGGACCTAACACTGTGCCATACTTGGCACTATTGTCAGTGCCCCTCTGCTATTCATAGGGTTTTTGATGGCTGATTGTTTCAGAAGTGGGCTGCCAGGTCCTTTTCCCAAGCCTACAGCACCTGGTGTTCCCAGGTGGTCTCCCATCCAAGGACTAACCAGGCCCGACCCTGCTTAGCTTCCGAGATCCGATGAGATCAGATGCCAGGGTGCTATGGCTGCAGGCAAATGTAGACAGAGGACTTTTTATTATCCAAAGGTGACCAGAAAATTACAGGTTGTGACTCACTAGACTCAGCATCCACAGGTAGAGAAAGAGGTGGAGCAAATGCCCCTGGGTCCCAGAGGTGAGGAGAAAGGAGCACAGAGCTTCAGAGAGACTCCTTGGGAGTCTGGCCTGCCCCGGAGCGCATGCCCATGTAGAGAGGCACAGAGACGTGCGGAGAGGTCTGGCCCAGCAGCCACTGAGATATGGAGGGCAGAGGGGAGTTGTTGTTGTTGTTGTTGTTGTTGTTGTTAGGTGCCGTCGAGTCGGTATCCGACTCATAGCGACCCTCATAGGGTTTTCAATGGCTGACTGTTTCGGGATTGCCTTGGGAGTGGGTTGCCAGGTCCTTCTCCCATTTTTGCGGTGCTGGGAATTGAACTGGGGACCTCAGAGACTGCAGCGCAGCGCTCTACCCGCTGAGCTAAATCCCAGCCCTAAGGGGAGTTGAGGGGAGGGGAGAAGTAGGGATTGTGGGATGGGGTACAGAAGGGATCTGCAGCTTTTTCATTCCTAGCACCTTTATCCTCGGGGTTCATTTCGAAATGAGTGTGCAGGAAGTGTCATTTGAGCTGTAAGAGGGCCGATTTCATCTGTGCACACACCCTGGCTTTCTCCTCTTCAAGGTCACCATCCGCCCTCTGGCCTTGACTCTTCCATACAGGTGTCACTGGTCTCTGGGGCCGCCGGACGCTGTCCACCACCAGCCCAGAATCTGGCCCCCCATGGCTCAACTGGATGGTGGAGGCAGAGGGAGGTGGAAACAAGAGTGGGTGGGAGGGGGACAGATTGGGTGGGTGGGACCCCTAGCCATCCTTTTGCTCCTTTCTTTTATGTAAACACTGTCATTTGCCATTAAATGTGAAGATGATGTTGATTCAAGAAACAGTTTGGCAGCTTAGTGGAAAGTTCCCTCGGCTCATTACGAAAATATCCAAGGCCTCCCTTCTAATTACCCGCCTAGTACTGGATCCCTGTGCCTGCCAGCAGCATGGCCTTCCCCGTGGAGAGGTCAGGGTGGCAGATGGGCCCGGGCCTGGCCTGTTTCCTCCTCCTCGAGTCTTTGGTAGGAAAATGAGTTCAGCCCCAAAAGCAGAGCCACCCTTCCATCCGGAGGTCAGTGTGGAGCCGGGCATGAACCTCCTTTGCCTGTTGGGCTCTTTCCCTTGGGTGTTGGCCCCAACTATTATTCTGCATGGAAGGACCTCCCTGAAAGCTGTTTTCTTTGGAGTATGGAAAGAAAATCAACATCACAGACTCGGGGTCATTGACAAGCTTCCAATCTCAGCCACGTTGAGGTCTCCCAGATCCCCACCTTGAGAGGTAACATGGGTCTCAGGACGTGGGCTTTGCTATTCATTCCTTCACATACCCCTGCAGAGGACCTACTATGTGTCAGCTCAAAGGCACACATGCTGGATTCTGAGATGGGAAGGAAATGGGCTGCCCAGTCATGGGGTGAGGAGGCGGGGAGGCAGACATAAGAACAAACAAAATCTATCGGCTGCTGTGGTCTGGGGTCTGTACAGGGACAGTGGGGTACAAAGGAAGCAGCAGGAGGAGGAAGTAAAAAGAGCTTCGAAGAGAGAGAGACTGGAGTTGACAAGGGGACAAGACCAGGAAACATCCCTGAGAGTGAGCCAGGCAGCGAACAGCTGAAAGAAACTTCACCAGACTGGAAAGGGCCGCAGGTGCATATGCACTGTGACTCCCCAGGGCACTTGGGTGCTCTTCTTCTATTTCAGAATTTCCCTCTTAGGAATCTGAGGCTTCCCATGGAAGATGCCAGCCATGCTCTTTCCCAGCCTCCCTTGCAGCTAGGGCACCACCACGTGACTTGAATCCACCAGACAGAGCTGGGCTGTGATGACAGAGCCGGTTTATGGACTGTCAAGTGGCAGCAATTCCAGTCATGACACAGAGATCAACATCGCCAGTACCAGCTTCCTGTCTCTGTTTAGTGGTGGCACTGGCTCCTCCATTGGGATGGGATGTGGCCAGCTCACCAGCCTCCAAACCTGTGTCCCTGACTCTCCTCAAGCTTCTGAGCTCTTAAGGGTCTTTGAAGACTTCTTTTTCTCTTTAAACTAACTAGACTTCTGTTGCTTATCACCTGCAACTTGGATTGGTGCGGCGGGGACATAACAAGAGCTAGACAGAGAGCTGCAGATGAGGCTAAGGGCTGGAACTTGTATGCCACACTAGGAATTTGAACTTGGCTCTAGAACCCAACAACTCTCCATCGGACTCTGCAGTTGTGTTGTTGTTAGATGCCATCGAGTCGGTATCCGACTCATAGTGACCCTCATAGGGTTTTCAATGGCTGAGTGCTTCGGGATTGCCTCGGGAGTGGATTGCCAGGCCCTTCTCCCATTTTTGCGGGGCTGGGAATTGAACTCGGGGCCTCAGAGACTGCAGCGCAGCACTCTACCCACTGAGCTAAATCCCAGCAGACTCTGCAGAGGCCTTGCAATTTCATGATGCTTCTGCAGGGCTGCCGTAGAGGCATCTGCACCACCTCCACCCCAGCTGCGCTGAATCTGTCTCTTCTACGTGCTGCTGAGCTTCCGAAGGCAGACTGTCTTCACAAAAGAGTAACGATCATAATAGCATAACATTCACTGAGCCTGTGCTACCTGCTAGGCACCCCGTGGCCATTGTCCAAGGTGGCCACAACAGAATCGCCCAACTCACAGGCTCTGGGCTCCTTTGAGCAGCAGCAGACCCCAGTGCTGGGCATGCCCTGCCTGCTGAGCAGCATGCCTGGACCTTGGCTCCATGTTGGTCAGCAGTGCTGAGATATCTGCATCCTTTCTTCTGGCCAAGTGCGGGCTCCTGGGGCCCTTTAAACCTGGCTCACTCCTCTCCACAGCAGCAAACCCTCACAGTGGTCTGGATGCCCATGACACAGGCTGAAAGGCCGGTAAGCTGTGTATCCTTCCCATATGTATATTATGTCTCAATTCAAAGTTCACTTTAAAAACTAAAATAACACCACTTACCTGATGGGATATTCCTCAAGACCCCCAGGGGATGTCTTAAACCTCGGATAGGACTTGACACTGTATATACTATTGCTTATAAATTAGGGACAATAAGAGATTAACTATAATAAAAAATAACAAGATAGAGCAATTACAACAATATACAGTGGAAAAGCCTGCAGCCACGCCACTGTGGCGTCCGATCCCGTCAGATCTCAGAAGCTAAGCAGGGTTGGGCCTGGTTAGTACTTGGATGGGAGACCGCCTGGGAACACCAGGTGCTGGAGGGTTGGGAGGAGGACCCAGAAACCCACTCCCAAGAAATAATCAGTCATTGAAAACTCTATGAATAGCAGAGAAGCACTGACAATAGTGTTTCACCTGTTGTACATAGAGTCTCTATGAGTCAGACACCTACTCAACAGCACCTACCAACAACAACAGTAATAAAGGTCAGTGAGTGTGCTTGTTCTACTTCCTCCTCCTCCTCCTCCTCCTCCTCCTCCTCCTCTGCCTCCTCCTCCTCCT
>VMDO01040554.1:0-11838 GCA_007922755.1 Pedetes capensis | reverse complement strand
TTTTCTTCAGCTTCAGTTTGAACTTGCATATGAGAAGTTGATGGTCTGATCCACAGTCAGCACCTGGTCTTGTTTTGACATTTTGTACAGAGCTTTTCCATCGTCTCTTTCCACATATGTAGTCAATTTGATTTCTGTATGTTCCGTCTGGTGAAGTCCATGTGTATAGTCTCCGTTTATGATGTTGAAAAAATGTATTCGCAATGAAAAGGTCATTGGTCCGACAAAATTCTATCATGCGATCTCCAGCTTCATTTCTGTCACCAAGACCATATTTTCCAACTACTGAGCCTTCTTCTTTGTTTCCAACCTTTGCATTCCAGTCACCAGTGATTATCAGTATCTCTTGATTGCATGTTTGATCTATTTCAGATTGCAAAAGCTGATAGAAGTCTTCCCTTTCTTCCTTTGTGGCCTTAGTGGTGGGTGCATAAATTTGAATAATAGTCATATTAACTGGCCTTCCTTGTAGGCGTATGGATATTATTCTATCACTGACAACATTGTATTTCATGACAGATCTTGAAATGTCTTTTTTGATGATGAATGCAACCCCATTTCTCTTTAGTTCATCATTTCCAGCATAGTTGTAGTCTTATTATTCCTATTTTATAGGAGGGAAATTTGGTGCATAGAGAGGTTAAATATATTGCTTTATTTGGTTTATGAACTAAAATAAATCTGGAAAGATTTATATTAAACATTAAAAATAAAAATAAATTTAAAATCAAATTAAGAATATATAGACTTTTTTCTTACTAAGAAAGGAATTTCTGTTACAATGAAAGAAATTACAAATAAAAATGGTAGCTTGTTTTTTGCAGTACTGGGGAGTTGAACCCAGGGCCTTGTCCATGTTAGACAAGTGCTTTACCACAGAACTGCTCCTTCATCCTCATTTTATTTTTTTATTGTGAGACAGAGTCTCACTAAGTCGTATAGGTTGCCTCTGGTCTTGAACTTGTAATCCTCCTGCCTCAGCCTCTTGAGCTGATGGGATTACAGGTATTCGCCACAGCACCAAGCTCATATTTTGTTAAATAACATAAAATTTCTGAGCACCAGAAATATCACATATAATTTTAAAGTCTAATAAACTAGAATTATTTTTTGCAACAGATATGGTTGGTATAATCAACATAGAAAGAGTTCATATACATCAATAAAAAGTACTAAGACTTCAATAGAAAAAAAAGAAGAAAAGACATAAAGAAATAGCACCAAAAAATGAATAATTACCAGTAGCAAAAAAGTATGAATATTGAAGTTTAAAAATCAAGTTTGAGCCGGGCGCAATGGCGCACGCCAGTAATCCCAGTGGCTCAGGAGGCGGAGGCAGGAGGATTGCAAGTTCGAGACCCGAGGCAGTCTGTGTAACTTAGTGAGACCCTGTCTCAAAAAGCAAAAAAAAAAAAAAAAAAAAAAAAAAAAAAAAAAAAAAAATAGGCTGAGGGTGCAGCTCAGTGGTCCAGCACTTGCAGAACATGCAAGCACGAAGCCCTGGGATCAACCTCCAGTACCGGAAAAAAAAATGTCAAGCTTAAAAAATTGAGATATGGTTTTTCAACTATAACATAAAGGTTTTTAAAACTTGTGATACTCTTTTTAGGTAAAAGAAGAGATTTATATATTGTAGGTATAAGTATACATTTGTTCAAAGTCTCATGAAATCATTGCCAGAGCATGTCAAATGCTTTAAAAATTCCTATAGATGATTTGGCTTTGTAAGCTCTACCACAGAGAAATAGTTAGAGATATAGGAAAAAATAGTTATCCACAAAAAATGCTCATTAAGAGTAATTCCTACCATTCAAAAAAGGACAGCCAGTGCTTTTAAGACCAAGAGTAGAAAGAAGGGGGAAGGGAACTAGCAGAGGGAACTGAAGATTGCAGAAGTTGAGATGGAAAGGAGAATCAATGTAGAGGGATAAGGGAGGAGGAGAGGATAATCTCAATGTAAACAACACAACTTCATGAGTACATTGGAAAAATAGGGGAATATAACCCAAATATGCATTTGAGTTTACTACATATTAGTCATAAGGCTCCATAAACCTTGTAAGTTGATAAAAATGTAACCAAAAGTGATCTGATAATTGCATAATGGAAAAAGCCAGTGCTGTATTACTCTGTATCCCACCAACATTTACCAATAAAGAGAGGGGAAAAAATCTTCAAACAAATGAAATGGAAAAAATAATAGAACCAACCAATATACCACTTTTCAACTCATTGCTGAGCCTAACAGAAAAGGTACTGTTGTATAGTCATAGTCAGTCTCCTGATGTCACATTAACAAGCTCTCTAGAGTTGTTGCCAGGGAACATGAGGCCCTGAAGCCATATATCTAAGCAGGATAGTTTCTCTGCAGCTGTCCCCATCCAGGTGAGAGGGGAATTTTCACTCCAAAGACATTTTTCCCACAATAAGTGATGACCACCTGTGAAATTGCTGTATTTCCCATGGAGGACCTATATGCTGTCTATTTCTTCAAACAAGTTGTGAATATTGCAACTTTGGTGAAGCATTAATCTCAAAACCTCTGGGAACGAGACTAACCCAACTAGAGTCTAACAGAATAGCAATTTTCACCAGTAAATATGAATATTATGCAACTTACTGACTTTCTTTTGTGAACTTCAACTCCAACCATTTTATTCCTCTGTTCTCTCTTTTGTAATTCCTTCCTTGGGGAATAATTCTACTGTTCATCTAACTTTTCTAACAAGATATCTAAATATCACTGCAAGATCTTTCCTCTCACTTGCATCCCACTTGAACGATCAGTATGTCATATAAACACATACTATTGTTTTTATTTTGATTAAGTCCCAGTTCTTTTAAAACATTACTGTCATCATATTTTCCAACCAAACATTCTATCATGCGTATTAATAGTCCTATGAGATGCAAGTGATATAGTCATGAAATCCTTTGGGTACTATTCCATAAAAATCTCTTTAAGTTGTTCACCCTTTTCCACATCGGTGCCATTGTCCTCATTTAGATTTTTTTCGTCTTGTGCTGGCTATTATCTGTTTCCCACCACCTCCATACTTATTGTATATTCTTTGTATTTCCCAATATCCCAGAGTATTGACTTCTTTGAAGTTTTCCTTGCCTTCTGGCTTCTGCTTGGGTTTGAGTTGAAGACACTAGAAAGATGTGGAGGGTAGGAATTAAGATGGCTTGGTTTATATTTCCCCTATTTCCTCCCTGCTTCACTGTGATTATGAAGGATGCTATTTCACTTTATAATTAGTTTCTCCCTTGATTCCAGCCTCCAGCAAGGTTTTCATGATACTTGAAGATAGATAAGGTGGAGTAATTGGCTCCCCCACCTTACTAGTGCCAACTGGTTACTTAATTCTACCCACGCCTCAGTAAATATTTTCTTTACTAAAATGTAGTTTAATAAATCCCAGAAAATTATGCCCTCTCTTTCCTATTAAAACACAGAACAACACAAATACAGGCATATTCTAACCAGCAAAATAACCTGACTGACTTCACACCCAAGCTTCCCTCTATCCTGTCTTCATTGCAAACATCCTTCAACCACGGACAAAGCATCCTTTCTCAAATGCAAATGTGACAATGTTATTCTCCTGAGCAAAATCTTCACTATTACCCATTATCACCAGCAGTAATTTGTAACCTTAGAGTTATTACAAATAATCTACAAATCCCTATACATCCAAGCAATTTCCATGGAAAAAATGTATACATATTATTATTATCATTATTATTCTGTAATTAATTAAATACCTGCTTATTTAAAACATGACTGACTTCATACTGACTTAGTCATTATGTATTTCCTTAGGAAATCAAATTGTCCAACATGTATATTAAAATAATCTTCACATTCAAAGTACAGACTTTGTGTTTTCCCAGTTTATTTTTCTATTGCTCACACACATGCATTTAGATTTTAAAAGCCACACTATGTATCTTCACTTGTGGTAATCTCCCTATTTCTGAATGGCATCTATCACAATTAATAATCCTTTCATTGAAACTACCTTTTCATCTTTCAAAATAGAAATATTCTATTGAAAACCAACAGGCTAAAGCATTTTAGGGAGAAGGGCCTGGCAATACACTCCCAAGGCAATCCCGAAACAGTCAGCCATTGAAAATCCTATGAGGGTCGCTATGAGTTGGATACTGACTCGATGGCACCTAACAACAACAAAGCATTTTATGTACACATTCTCATTTAATATCTATTATAATTGCTGATATGAGGCTGAAGAGATTTGCACAAGTTCACTAATCAAGGCTTGCCATCAGACCTCACTTCAAACCTACACCTTAAGAACTAAAGCATATATTCTAAGAAGATGCTAGTTCAAAAGGTCAAAAACGATGCCCTCTTTGTAAATCCATTTCACATAAACCCTTCATTCTTATTCTCATGCCACTTTGTACCTCTTCATACTGTATTGCCGTGATTTGTTTACTTGTATTTCTCTTCCACTATGAGATATTTAAGAATGGAAACTTTATTTTTCACTTGTTTGTTTTGTTTTGTTTAGATGGAATCCTCTGTTGCCTAAGCCGGGCTCAAAATTCTGTGCTCAAGTGATCCTCTTGCCTGAGTCTCTCAAGTAATTAGGACTACAGGTATGCTCCATCACATCTGGCTGTCTTTGCTTTGCTTAAATACCAGAACTTAATATGGTGCTTGAGTAGTAAACTGAGAATAATTTATCATAAAATATTAATGGTTTCTAAAGGAATGAAACTATCTTTAATATTAAATGAAATAATACCTATTAGGAATTACTGCATTGCAATACTTTCAAAAGTGTTCATTTTCTTTGCATCCTTGACTTAATACTGTTGTTGTTGTTAGGTGCCATCAAGTTGGTGTCCAACTCATAGCATAAACTCAGTACATTAGAAAGAAAGTAAAATATGTAAACAATACCCTTTGATGAAAAAATATTTTGTGAACAAAAATAAGGTTTATCAAAAATATATTTACAACCTAATTAATGCTATAAAAACATGCAATAATGATAACTTAACTAATAGTTACTGATGTTTGTTCAATGCCAAGCATTTTTTCTGAGTGCTTTAAAAGCACGACATCTTTTAATCAGCAAAGCAGTAGACATTACTATAGATAAGAAAACAGAAGTGAAAAAAGTAAAGTAATTTGAAGGTCATGTAAATATTGATATTCCAAGGGGTACTTATAACCCAGATACTCTAGCCACTCAGCCTACTTAATAACTACAGAATGCTGGCTTTATTTAATAAACATCAAATTGAATTAATTGTTATTGGTGGTCATACTCCCCCCAAAAATATTTGTTGCTATTAGGTACCATCGAGTCAAGTCTGACTCATAGCAATCCCATAGGGTTTTCAATTGCTGGTTGTTTTAAGATTACTTTAGGACTGGATTGCCACGTCCCTTTCCTGTTTTTGCAGTGCTGGGGATTGAACCCAGGTCTTCAGAGAGTGCAGAGTAGCACTCTACTAACTGAGCTAAACCCTAGCCCCCCAAAATGTCATTGTTGTTGTTGTTAGGTGCCATCAAGTCGGTATCTAACTCACAACAACCCTAAGTACAACAGGCGAAACACTATTGTCATGCTTCTCTGCTATCCATAGGATTTTCAATGGCAGATTGTTTTTTGGGACTGGGTTGCCATATCCTTCTCCCAAGCCTACAGCACCTGATGTTCCCAGGCAGTCTCCCATCCAAGTACTAACCAGGCCCAACCCTGGTTAGCTTCTGAGATCTGATGGGATGGGACACCACAGTAGTACTGCTGCATGTGCCCCAAAACATTGTTGTGATTGCTGTTAGGTGCCATCAAGTTGGTATCCAACTCATAGCAATCCTCCGTACAACAGGGGAAACACTATTGTCAGTGCTTCTCTGCTGTTCATAGGGTTTTCAATGACAGATTGATTTTTGGTAGTAGGTTGCCGGGTCCTTCTCCCAAGCCTACAGCATCTGGTGTTCCCAGGCAGTCTCCCATCCAAGTACTAACCAGGCTCAACCCTGCTTAGCTTCTGAGATCTGACAGTATTGAATGCCACAGGGCTATGGCTGCAGGTGGCCCAAAATATTAGAAATAAGAAAATACCTGGCCCATATTCTTGCCCTGATT
Organism: Pedetes capensis; assembly: GCA_007922755.1. Lineage (NCBI taxonomy): Eukaryota > Metazoa > Chordata > Mammalia > Rodentia > Pedetidae > Pedetes > Pedetes capensis. The sequence goes on along the minus strand of VMDO01040554.1, from coordinate 5,704 downwards.
CCTAGGAGTGATATACTGCTATTATGAAAAAAAAAAACTCAATGATCCAGTACGATCAATTTCTACTAAGCTTTAAATCATGTCAATAATTTCTCTCCACTCTGTCCTTACAAAGTAACCTCTGTATATAATTTGATTTCTCATATAGAGCCAATATATTATAGTAATTAAAAACCTACTTAGTAGAGCCTATTTGCCTAAATTTGAATTCTGTCTATACTACTTTCTAGCTGTGTATTTCAATTTGTTCATCTGAAAAATGAAGCTAATAGAGTAGATTTTATGGGATATTTGTGATGATTTCATTACTTGATATGTATGAAACATTTTGACAGTGCCTAGCACAAACTAAGTGCTAGTTATTAGTATTTCCTCACTACAAGAAGATTATCTTTTTGGTAACACCTATTAGAAATTCCTTTAAAGAACTTAATAAACAGTTGTTCCAGTTGATAGATCAGCCTATCCTGTCCTTTATTAACGTGGGTTTTGTTTCATGATCTTTTGAAGTCCATGTATGGCTGAAACATGATGTTAGACTTGAGTTAACTAATGTGTTGCAATTTTCACTATCGATAAGAAATTGGTAGCAGTTGCTGGGATAAGCAGTTGCAATTCTTGTGTTCAAATCAGTGTCAAGCAGTACAGAATGGTTTGCTGGATTCATGTTTGTACTGTGGACCTGAGTCAGTTAGCTTGGATTCAGCACCATGGACAGCACTTCACACAGCCTAATTAGGAGGGAACTTGCTGGCAGAGAAGTACTTTGGGAACTGATACTCTTCAGGAATTTGAGCAAATACACAGACCTGCATATTATTCCACTAATGTTTTATACACACGTAGGTACTCATTATTCTATTCATAAGGAATCAAGATCGTTATAATGTCTAAATATGTAAAACAAGGAGGAAGAGGAAAAGGAATAACTAAAATTCAGCAACACTATATTGTTCTATGTCTGCAGCCATAGCATCCTAGTATCTAATTCCGCCTGATCTCAGAAGCTAAGCAGCGCCAGCCTGGTTGGTCCTTGAATGGGAGACCACTTGGGAACACCAGGAGCTGCAGGCTAGGGAGAAGGACCTGGCAATCCACTCCCAAAACAACCGGCCATTGAAAACTCTATGAATAGCAGATAAATACTGACAATAGTGCCAGGCATGGCACAGTGTTGGGGAGTTTCATTCTGTTTGTACACAGGGTCTCTATGAGTCAGACCTGACTCAATAGCACCTAACAACTACATATTGTTCTTTAAATTTCTGTTTCCCTCCATTTAAAAAAGGCATATTTACTTCTGAATTGACCTTAACACTTGGTAAATTCTCTCCAAGGTAATAGCTTTGAGTAAATTCCCATGACAGGCTTTCTTTGGCAAAACTTCTATCTTCATACATGCCTTCCATACCTAAATTCAAAATGCCTTTCAAGATTCATTTTTTTCTTCTCTTCTTTTTTTGTATTTGTCTTCTGCAAAACTTTGTTACATTTTAGCTTTAAAAATAACTGCTTATTTTTAAATCTCTGGTAAGAATGTATTTTTCAGATTTTTTTAAAGAATATATTTTGCAAGAGAAAACACAGTTCCAAGAAAAGGGTTTTAAGAAAACCAAAATACTGTGTAGAGGCTGAGTGGTGTAAAGAGAAGAGGAAGTGGCACTTCTGAAATTATACAAGAATGCAGCACCACCTTTAAAGTTAGACCTAATCTTCTGAAGGATCCTTGGTTGCCTAGTGCTTAATGGAACAAGGAAGTATTAGGCCTTATTGAGTTTACAAAGGTCTTTCCAAAACCAAAATTCTGGCCATGAACTATGGTACATGCCTATAATTTCAGCTACTTGGGAGGCTGAGGCAGGAGGACCTCAAGCTCAAGGCCAGAGTCAGCCTGCACAACTTAGTGAAATATGCCTCAAAAGAAAAAGTTAAAAGGGAGAGCTTTGGAGGACAGTTCAATGGTAAAACATTTGTCTGTCATAAACAAGACCCTCCAATAGTAAAATAAAAATTCTACTTTCTTCCCCTATTGTATGCTACCACTTGGAGAAATCTAGAATTTTTTCAAGTATTTATTTTTCCTATCTAAGGGAAACACTGTACCCTTTGGCTAATGTCTCCCCAATGTCATCATCCCACAGCCTCTGGTCATCATTCTGCTATCTACTTCCTTGAGTTCAACTGTTTTAGATTCGACATACAATGAGAACTTGCAATATTTGTCCATTTGGTTTATTTCACTTAACATAATGTCCTCCAGGTTCATCCATATTATGGGAAATGACACGTTTCCCTCATTCTTAAAGTTGAATAGTATTGCATTGTGTGTGTGTGTGTGTGTGTGTGTGTGTGTGTATAAATGCCATTTTTCCTTTATCCATTCATCCACTGATAGACACTTAGAGTTGATGGCATAACTTAACTACTATAAATAATGCTGCAATAATGAGATCACAGATATCTCTTCTGTATATTGATTTCATATTCCTTGGAGACATATATATATCCAAAAGTGAAATTTTTAGATCATATGGCAGTGTTATGGTTTGAATATAAAATGTGCCCCACAGACTCATGTGCTAAAGGCTTGGTCCCCAGCTGGTGGTGGTATTTTGGGAGGTGCTGGAAGCTTTAACTGGTGGTGTACCTTGGCCCTGGACACTTCCTGTTACTACTCTTTGCTTCCTAGCTGCCATGAGATGAGCAGTTTTCCTCCATCATCCCCTTCCTCCGTGACGTTTCTGTGTTACCACAGGCCTGTAAGTATTACAGCCAGCCGATCAATCAGCCACAAAGAAAAACAAAAAATCCCTTCTCTTTTGAAGCTGATTATGCCAGTTATTTTGTTATAGCAATAAAATGCCTGACTAGCACAGATGTTTCTATTTTTAGTTTTGTTTTTTGAGATAGGTTTTCACTATGTGGCCCAGACTAGCTGAGAACTCGAAAATCATTTTTATCATAATTAACATACCCACCAACAGTGTATAGGGTTCCCTTTCTCCCCATCTTTGCCAACATTTGTTAACTTTCATCTCTTGATAGCCATACTTAGAGTTGTGAAGTAATATAGCAGAGAAGCACTGACCTAGATCCAGGCATGGATCTAGTGTTGGAGAGTCTGTTGTACATAGGGTTGCTATGAGTTGGACCTGACTCAATTGCACTTAACAACAACAACAATGATTAGTGATGTTGAACATTTATATATTTTAATATGATTATATACATATGGTTTTCTTGCTATTAAATTATCTGAGATCCTTATATATTTTAGATATTAACCTAACACATTCTATGAGCTTTATCTAAGTATTCCTCTTCTACACCACATTCAAATACTATCAAATAACTCATAACAAAACCTCTTCTACAATACTAAAAACATTTCAATTAGGTTTAAAATGTGCATTTAGCACATTCAGAGGAAACTCGGACAATGAATTTAGAGAACATCTGTGGCAGAATTTGTACATATAAAAACAAACACATATGGATTCAAGGACTCTATATTAGTAACAAATAAAAATTCAACAGAAAGAAATTAGAAGCAATTAAGATTATAAAGACAAGAAAGTAAACTATGAGGTTTAACAAACTAAAAGATATAATTTTGTTGTTATGGTCAAGATTATTATTGTTGATAGGTGTCCTCAAGTCAGGTCTGACTCATAGTGACCATCATAGGGTTGATAGTTGATTTGCTAGGGATTGAACCCAGGTTCTCAGAGCAGCACACTACCCACTGAGCTATACCCAAGCCCACGGTCAAGATAGGCTAGGTTATAATATGTTTACAAACACTGAAAATCTTACCCTTGAAATCATAAAGGCTTTTTTTAAAGCTTTCATTTCTTGTGTCCAAAAGGTTCAACAAGAGGCAGAGGTTTGTCACCTTATAATGTTACCATCACAATACAAGACTTTCTGGTTTATCATGACAGGAGATAAGTGGATAAAAAACTGCACTGGCTGTTAAGTGCTTCTGTGTAGAAGTACTACATTCACATTTTATTGCCTCAAGCAAGTCATTTTGCCATATCTAGTTTCAAAGAGGTATGTGGTAAGAAAGAAAGAAAAAGAAAGAAAAACAAGAAGTAAATAAAGCACTGATAAAGAGGTATGTGGTAAGAAAGAAAGAAAAAGAAAGAAAAACAAGAAGTAAATAAAGCACTGATAAAGTCTTTCACAGTAGCTATTAACATGCAAGCAACAACCAAAGATAGAGCAGATTGAGAGGCACTATAGAATAGCAAAAACTATATATATATATATATATATATATATATATATATATATATATATATATATATATATAAAATATATATATATATATATATGGAACTGAAAAAAATATATATATATATATTCTTTGTTCTGTTGGGTGCTGTAGAGTTGTATCCAACTCATTGAGACCCTATGAACAATGGAACAAAAGAGACACTATATTTGATGGTGTTTCTCTGCTATCCATAAGTTTTTCAATGGTTGATTGCTTCAGAGATGGACTGCCAGATCCTCCTATTTTTGTGGTGCTGGGGATCAAACTCTGGGCTTCAGAGTGCATGGAGCAAGCACTCTACCAACTGAGCTAAACTCCAGCCAGATAGATAGATAGATAGATAGATAGATAGATAGATAGATAGATAGAAAGATAGATAGATCAATCTATGCACACATATATTGGCATATATATTTGTATATGTAGTTGTATGTCACCTAATGATGGAGTTACTTCTGAAAATACATCATTATGTAATTTCATTGTTGTGCAAATTTCACAGAATGTACTTACACAACCCTACCTAGAATACTACTGGGAAGGCCCAGAGGTTGGAAAATATGGTCTCGGTGACAGAAATGAAGCTGGAGATCGCATGATAGAATTTTGTCAAACCAATGACCTTTTCATTGCAAATACATTTTTTCAACATCATAAATGGAGACTATACACATGGACTTCACCAGACGGAACATACAGAAATCAAATTGACTACATCTGTGCAAAGAGACAATGGAAAAGCTCTGTACAAAATGTCAACACAAGACCAGGTGCTGACTGTGGATCAGACCATCAACTTCTCATATACAAGTTCAAACTGAAGCTGAAGAAAATTAGAACAAGTATACGAGAGCCACGGTATGACCTTGAGTATATCCCACCTGAGTTCAGAGACCACCTCAAAAATAGGATTAATGCATTAGACACAAATGACAGGAGACCAGGAGAGTTGTGGCACGACATAAAAGATATTATTCAAGAAGGAAACAAAAAGTTCTTAAAAAGACAAGAAAAAAAGGAAAGACCAAATTACATTTCAAAAGAGACACTGGATCTTGCCCTTGAATGTCGAGCAGCAAAAGCAAAAGGAAGACATGATGAAGTTAAGGAACTAAACAGGAGATTTCAGAAGGCAGCTCGAGAAGACAAAAACAAATATTATAATGACATGTGCAAGGAACTGGAGGCAGAAAACCAAAAGAGAAGAACACACTCTGTGTTTCTCAAGCTTAAGGAAGTGAAGAAAAAATTCAAGCCTCGAGTGGCAGTAGTAAAAGATTCTATAGGGAAAATAGTAAATGATGCAGGAAACATCAAAAGAAGATGGGAAGAATACACAGAGTCATTATACAAGAAAGAATTGGTAGATGACCAACCATTCCAAGAGGTTGCATATGAAGAGGAACCAATGGTGTTGAAGGA
>VMDO01040553.1:0-11820 GCA_007922755.1 Pedetes capensis | reverse complement strand
GGAGAAGAGAGAAGAAAATTAGGATGATCTGAAAGTAGAAGGAATATTATAAAAGAGAAAGGTGACAACGGAGAGATAGAAAATCAATACAGGGTAGAAGGGAGGGTGGACAAGACCAAAGTAAGGTATACACATATTGAAATGTCACAGTGAAACTGATAAATTGGTACCATTAATATGCCTTGATAATTAAGTAAAAAAAAAACTAAAACAACTATTAAAATGAACATGTTATATAGTTTTATGTTTGTACACACTTAAATAATTTGATAATAAAAATTATGTTAGTGAGGACTTAGTCCCTAAAACAACTGAATACAATCAATAGATCCACACATACATAAACAACTGATTTTTGACAAATGTGCAAAAGTAACGTAGTGGAATTCATCACATTGTACACCTTAAATATATAGAATGGTTTTTTAATTATATATTTTACAATATAAATGTTTTTAAATTGTCCATTTAGAGAAATATATAATGAAAAAAGAACATTCAGGGGCTGGGGGTGCAGCTCAGTGGTCCAGCATTTGCAAAGCATGCAAGCACAAGGCCCTGGGTTCAACCTCCAGTACCACAAGAAACAAACAAACAAAAAAGAACATTCACAAATGGCTAACAAATATATGAAAAAATGTTTAACATCACTAATCATCAAGAACATACAAATCAAAACCACCAGGTGATATCATTTCACACCTGTTAAGATTGCAAAACCTGCAGCCGTACCACTGTGGCGTCCCATCCTGCCTGATCTTGGAAGCTAAGCAGGGTCAGGCCTGGTTGGTACTTGGATGGGAGATCACGTGGGAGTACCAGGTGCTATAGGCTTAGGAGAAGGACCTTGTAGCACAATACCAAAACATAATCAGACATGGAGAAATCTATGAACAGCAGAGAAGCACTGACAATAGTGCCGGGCATAGTGTAGTGTCAGGTAGTGTTTCATCTGTTGTACATAAGGTCGCTATGAGTCAGACATGACTGGATGGCATCTAACAAGAAGGATGAATATATATATATATATATATATATATATATATATATATATATATATATATATATGGTATAGCAGTAACACTGTGGATCCAATCCCATCAGATCTCGGGAGCTAAGTAGGGTCAGGCCTGGTTACTACTTGGATGGGAGACTGCCTGGGAAGACCAGATACTGTAGGAAGACACAAATGTTTGTGACCTTGTGGAGAAGTCAGAACTCTCATACACTTTTGGTGAGAACATAAGATGGTAAGGGTACTTTGGAAAATGGTGTGGAGATTCCTCAAAAAATTAAAAATAAGATTATCCATCTGACCAAAAATCCAATTCCTGGTTATACATCTGAAAGAACTGAAATAAAGATCTCAAAGAGAGGTCTGCACTCCATGTTTATTGCAACATTTTTCTCAGTAGCTAAGATGTGGAAATAACCTAAAAATCCACAAATGGTTAAAGAAATAAAGATGATGTAGTTTATGTACACTACAGAACATTAATCAGCCTTAAATTTTAAAAAGAAGGAAATATCATCATATGCAACAGCATGGATAAACCTCGACAACATTATTCTAAATGAAGTAAGCTCATCACAAAGAGACAAACACTGCATGATTTCACTTGCATGATGTATCTTCATTAGTCAAACTCATTGAAGAAAAAGTAGAATGGTAGTTGCTAGGGGATAGGAAACAAGAGAAATAGAGAATTGTTTCTTGACATGTACAAAGTTTCAGTTATGTAAGATGAATGACCTTTGTTGTATGATACTATGCTTATAGTTAACAATACTGTAACACACTTTTAAGAATTAGTCAAGAGGTAGATCTTGTCTTATATGTTCATTTTATAATTACTACAACTTAAAAAGAAAATCTAGCCATGACCAGCATTGGTGAGAACTTGCAGAAAGTGGAATTCTCAGGCACCACTAACATTGTTGGTGGGAATGCTAAGTGGTACACCTACTTTGGAAAACAGTTGGGTAGTTTCCTAAAAAGTTAAACATATACCTACCTTATGATCCAACAATCCCACCTCTGCATATTTATATAAGAAAATGGAAGGTATCTATTCAAAGACTTTTCATGAATGTTCATAACAGCTTTATTAACAATATCCAAAAACTGGAAGCAACCCAAATGTTTCTAAGCAGAGGTGTGAATAAACAAGATGTGGTATATCCGTACAATGTAAAAATACTCAGCAATAAGGAGTGAATTAGCAATAAGGAGAATCATTAGCAACAATGCTAATGATTCTTAAAATAATCATGCCATGGAAGAAGCCACACATTCTTCCTTTTATATAAAATTTATATAAAATTCTAAGAAATTCAAACTGATGTGTCATGACAAAAAGCAGATCAGCGGTTCCCTGGGGTATGGAGGAGGAATGATAGGAAAGGACAAATGGGAGAAATTATAATGGAGTATAGGGCAATTTAAGAGAGTAATATGTATGTGTGTGTATATATATATATATATATATATATGTGTGTATATATATATATATGTTGTTGTTGTTAGGTGCTGTCCAGTCGGTAACCGACTCATAGTGACCCTCATAGGGTTTTCAATGGCTGACTGTTTTGGGATTGTCTTGGGAGTGGATTGCCAGGTCCTTCTCCCATTTTTGCGGTGCTGGTAATCGAACTCGGGACCTCAGAGACTGCAGCTCAGCTCTCTACCAACTGAGCTAAATCCCAGTATATATATATATATATATATATATATATATAGTATAGTATATATATACTATATATATAGTATATATATCAACATATATATAGTATATATATAGTATATATAGTATATATATATATCTGAACATTATATATATGTGTATGTGTATATATAGTATATATATAGTATAGTATATATATACTATATATATACATACACATATATATATAATGTTGAACATGATATTTTCATGAGAGTATTCATATGTCAAAAAATTGTTCATTTTAAACATGTACAGCTTATGGCATGTCAATCAAACCTCAATAAAAATGCATTTTTTAAGTCATAGAAAATCAGAAAGGATTTCATATCCTGGGAGAAATATCTTATGGTGATGATAGGTAGGTAGACAGAAAAAAATAATGAATCATATACATTGGTAAATGTTGTTAAATAGTAAGAAATAAAAATAATCAGTATTTGAAAAGTAATCTCGAATTCCTTAAGTGGTTACTTAAGACTGAAAAAAAAGAAGACCTGAAATCCAGGTGGGTGATTGCCTAGTGGCACCATTTGATTAGCTATTTATTGAAGGAAACTTTGATCCAACAGGCATTCATGAAGGATTTGGAAGGCAAGAGTTCATCTGAGCCAAGTATGTTCTTTCAAGGAAGCCAAAGATTCCCTTAGATTCTGCTCACTGACCTATGAAAGCCATAGTTCCATGAACTTCACATTTATGTCAGTCCCTAAGATGCATCCACCTCAGCCCCCATTAACCAAACATTGAGACCAAGAGTGCAAATGAAGCCCAGACAGCTCTGAAAAAATTACAAAAATTTGAAGTCTTGCAGAAAGAAAGGGAAGAGAGTGCAGAATGGAAGATGCCAGTTAAGAGAAGGGACTTTGGAGAGAGAGAGACCTGAGGTCAGAACTTTCCCCAGCTGCCACTTTCTTGCCAAATAACTTGGGCAAGTCATATAACTTTTCTGGGGGTTTTATTGTTTTTTTTTTCTTTCATTAAGTAGGGTCAATAATTATTTTCGATTACAGTAGTCAGGAGGTTTAAAATAAATTATTCATATAAAGCTTTTAACATATTGCCTTGCATATGGTAAGTGTACATTAGCCTAAGAGTTAAGTTAAAAAATTATTAATGAGTTTTCCACTTCTGGAAGTATCAGCATCCAAAACTAATCTAAGCCTAGGAGGGACTGTCCCAGGTACATCCAAAATAAAGAGGCCCAGTCCATCAGCTATGGGTCCCTCTGGATATCACTACTGACTTTGTTGTGGAGCCTTGATGATCGTTAAAATAACACATATTAATGGTAATTGAACATGTGAACCACCTTCCCATTCTCTATGTCTCCCTAGTTGTTTGTGGCTAAGTTAGATAATGGGTAAATCCCAGCCCAGAGCAGGTGCACAATAAGTATTTCATAGATGAGAAATAGATTGAAAGGTAATAACTAATATTGAGCCATATAGCTAAGAGGTAACGAACTAGATACATCGGTGCCAAATCCTGAGACTTTCCTTGTATTTATTCATGTATTTATTTTTGTATATGCTGGGGATTGAACCCAGGGTATCATGCTTGCTAGGCAAATTGTGTACCATGGAACTAAAGCCCCAGGTTCAAATTCTGAGAGTTTTCTATAATACAGATACTTCATATACCTACCACAGAAGCTGATGTGCCCAGGGAATATTTGCATGGCAGTTGATATTTGAAAGTGGCCTTCAGGATGTACTCTGGGACGTTGCTTCACTCCATCCAGCAGTTTTGAAATGATTTGTACAAAGAGTGAGCAAAAGCTGATGTGTGAACTCCAGTCTGTCACCAGTGCAATTATTTTTCCTTATAGCTTTCCTTAAACCTGTCCACCCGACTGTTCTCTAAACTACTTGTCATTGTTCCAAATGTGAAAGTTCTTAGAGTTTGGAAGCTACTGCTTACCATATTTAATCCACACACCTCACATTCTCATGCACAACTACACACACACAAACACACACACACAATAACATTGCACAATACTAGAATTTAAAGGCTATAAAATGAATATTGTTGACTACTTTATACATCTATAGGTTGGTCATTTACCTTTTCTCCACCAAATAAAAGGAAAAAAGAAAAGTACGAAAACAATAAATTCCAGTCTGAGCGATTTAGAATAGGCAATAGATGATGTCTAGAGACACTAAGGATGACAATTAAGAGCTCAGGAACTGGCTGCGTGAAAACCCCACTTTAACACTTGCCTCTTGACTTTGGGAAAATTACTCAACCTAAATCTCAAGTACCTCATTCACCAATAAAGCAGAGATAATAATATAACATCCTTCATAGGGATAGCCTGAATGTTAAATAATTCCTGTAGCAAACTTACTGTAATTCCTGGAAAGTAATAATGTCAAGTAAATATTAGTTGCTATCTATTAATATTATTAACACAATTTTACTATCATTCAAAAAACACACAATGAGAATACATTTTTTAAAATAATAAATCATAAGACTTGAGAAATCCCTTTGATTCAAAACAGTAGTTGCATCTGTAGATAGCTTCAGGATTTTTCCAAAAATGTTTGCTTTACTCCTCCAATAGTTGTTGTGCCCAGGAATGTACTGAGTTCAGCAGATACAGTGCATAAGACAGACACAATCCCTGCTCATTCACACATTGGCTCCTCAAAAATGTCATCTTATAAAATAGATAAACTCACTTGCCTGTTAAGAAACTAAAGACTGAAGAAGTTGGAAGTTGAAGATAGGCATTGGAAACTGGGAATGGTTTTTGCTTTTTATGTGCTAGGTACTTTGCTAAGCACCGGGTATGAAAAATTGTTTGGTGCAATGGCATCTACTCTCCAGTTGTAAAGATCAGACAATATCAAGCAATAAAACATATACCATGTCAGATAATGACAAATATCATGTACAAGTAAGTCAGAAGACAGAAGTGGAAAGTTCAGGTCCAATTTTTTTAAAAATCTAGGAAGGTGATATTTAGAAAAGACAGAAAAGATGGAGAAACTAAGAAATGACATCTTTTAAAGAGAACCATCTAAGGTCTTCCAGGGTTTAGATTTAGCTCAGTTGGTAGAGCACCACTCTGCCCGAGTTTGGTCCCAGGTTCAATTCCCAGCACCAGAAAAATGGGAGAAGGATGTGGCAATCCACTCCCAAGGCAATCCTGAAAAGTTAGCCATTAAAAACCCTATAAGGGTCATTATGAGTCAGGCACTACTCAACAGCACCTAACAACAACAACAACAAGGTCTTCCCGGATCCTTTGATCTGTTCAGGGATTTCATAACAGCCTCCTTGACCTCCTTATTCCTCAGACTATAGATGAGTGGGTTCAGCATGGGGGTCACCACCGTGTAGAGCACAGACACCACTTGATCTCCCTCTGAGGACTGGCCTGAATTATCCCTCAGGTACATAAAGATGAGGGTACCAAAGAAAAGGGCAACAGCAGTGAGGTGGGAGGTGCAGGTGGAGAAGGTCTTGGCCCTGCCTCCATCAGAGCGGATCTGCACGATGGCCAGGATGATGAACAGGTAGGACACCAAGATCACCAAGGTGCAAGCGGGCATAACAAAAATGGCAAAGACGATAATCACCACTTCCTGCGTGTAGCTGTCTCCACACGTGAGTTTTAACAGTGGAGGGAGGTCACAGAAAATGAAGTCGATCTCATTGTTTCCGCAGAAGGTGAGAGTGAAGGCTGTGATGGTTCGAACAAAGGCACTGGAGAAACCCCCCACATAAGCCCCGGTTACTAAGCTCAAGCGGGCTTTCTCGGTCATGATGGTAACATAAAGCAAGGGTTGGCACACGGCCACGTAGCGGTCATAGGCCATAATTGCCAGGAGGTAGCAGTCAATGGAAGCAAAGAATGTGAAGAGGAAGAACTGAGCCGCACAGCGAGCTTGGGAGACGGTTGTGCCATGTTCCCACAGCACGGCCAGCATCTGGGGGACAATGGCAGAGGAGTAGCAGATGTCCACGAAGGAAAGGTGGCCAAGGAAGAAGTACATGGGAGTGTGGAGTCGGCGATCTTTGCAGATCAGGATGATCATGCTTGCGTTCCCCAGCAGAGTGAAGAGGTAGAAACTCAAAAACACCAGGAAGAGAGGAAGCCCCCATTCCGGATATTCAGTGAATGCAGTAAGGAAGAACTCAGTCACTAAGGTGTAGTTATTGGCAGCCATCCTTCTGGCTGCTCACCTGTGAGGGCTGAGACAAGAACCGGATAAGAGGATCCCACAAAGAGAAGTTCAAGTCATTACCAGACATAAAGCTTAAATGGAGTGTCTAACAGGTCGTCACTTGACTTCAACAAACTTTGCAGTCTAAGGAAAATGTTATAGTACGAATGGAAAGCAAGACACACCTTTTATTTGCAGCTCTGTTCCCAGTTAGCTGTTTGATGCTACACAAGGCACTTAACCTCTCTGAACCTCAACTTCTTCCTCTGCCAAAAGAGAATCATAGTATCTTCTCTGCTTATGAGGTAATGTGTAGATTAAGACAGATGCAAAAGCACATTGGAGAGCTAAAAGCACTTCACATATATATGGTGGCTGCTTAAAATTTTCAATGAATATTTTAAGGAAAAAAATCTATATTCTATGAACAAAAGAGCATGAACAAAAAGTCCATTATCAATCAAAAATGGAGCCTGCTTACAGAAATATTTCTATTTGCAGTCTTTAATATGAATGTTTAAGAGGTGCTCTTCTAATTAGAGTTGACTAGCTTATTAAGGCTCTCTGTAAATATATATGTATATACACACTAGCATTAAACTTGAAACTAAAAGAGCAAACATAAGCTCCTTCAGGCAGCTAGTAAAGCCCCGTAAGCATTGTTTGATTATTCTCAAATGCCCTCATAAAAGCAGTAGTTTGATAATAAACAGCATCCAAATTTCAAAGCAGAAGGAAGCAGAAATATTTCTGCTGTCTGGTGGTGTCTGAATGCCGTTGGAGGGGTCCAGATTAATGGATTTGGGCATTCTTGACATTGTTTTAGAACATGGCTGTAAAGGGAGGCTTTGATCATGTTGGAATACATGATATACTAACAGCCAGGCCAGTGATGCACTGACCCCTGAGATATAACAAAAGAAAGAAACTAGGCCTTAAGCTATGGGCTGAGCATGAGCTGTCTTTACATAAATTCCACTTTGCTAGTGCCTTCCTCCTTGGTGTGGTGTTTCCGTTGCCTGTGACCCACAAGACATAGGGATTTTAGTTCACTCAAACCATATGTGTGACCCTGAGCAACTCACTTTCCTCTCAGGGCTTAATTACCTTGCCTTTGTTCCCTTCCAATAAATAACAGTGCAGCATGTGCCCATAATCATAGCAAGCTGGTTGAGGTGGAATCATATCTAGTTTTTTATATCTTATTCTCACTTCTCAGAATCACTGTTTCCTCTCACTCTTAACAAAGCAACGCATCCCTGACACTACTTTCCTGAGATTTTTTTTTTTTTTCCGGACTCATCCCAAGACAGCAGAGTAGAGGACCAAATTCTCTCCCTGTGCTTCTGATCCAGCCCTAGACCCTGCTGGTGGTGCTTCTTATATTCACTACCTAAGCACTGCACTCTAATTAGATCCTGAGGTGACTCTCCAGGGGAAGGTGATTTTGTGGCATCCTAACTAGGTGTCTAATGTCTTTGAAGTTTTCTCTTTAATTTCAAACTCCCAAATCCCCATTGCCATCCCCCGGCAGGGTATAATGGGGTTGGTTCCTAGTCTTGCCTTCTCCCTGCTTTGTTCTAAATGAAATGTATTTCTTTGAAGGTTTCCCATACCTCACTTGGGAATTTTGTTGGGATTCTATACAATGCCACCCTAGCCAGCTATGACCTGATCCCAGAAAAGATGTTGTTTTATAAGCACAAGTTTTGCTCCCCTTCGCCAAGACATGCTGGAATTGATGACTTTGAAAGTGAATCATTAGGCAGAAGCAGAGAATAGTACAACTGGGGAGTCACTAGAAGAAATGTTGAGGCAGATGTGAGCAAGTTGTGACTAGACTGCTTCCAGGAAAACTGAGAGAATTCTTGATGGTAACCATGTCCTCCACCATAGTACTGATTCTCAAACTTCCCTGTGCATAAGAATTGCCAAGCAAGTGTATGCCCAAAACAAGCTAAGTCATCTTACCAGGGAGACACTTGCACTTCTGTGTTTATTGCAACACTGTTCACGATTGCAAGGATATGGAATCAGCCCAGATGTCCATCATAAAATGATTGCATTTTTAAAATGTGATATATGTGCACAATGGAATACTATTCAGCAGTAAAGAAGGATGAAATTATGTCATTTGTCCCAAAATGGATAGAATTGGAAATTATCATTTTAAGCAAAATAAACCCAGACTCAAAAAGGGAAATACCACGTTTTCACTCATATCTGGAAGCTAGATCTACCTTAAAGGGAAAAAAGTACTTTAAAGGGTTTGAGAAGGAGAGTAGTGGGAAGGGGAGGGAGATAGGATAAGCAGGACCTAGGCAAGAAGAAAAGAATAATTGCAAAATACAGGTTGTGATATATGAAAATCTCATAATTAAACTCACTATATTGTATTCAAGCTTTAAAAAATCATTACATGTTAATAAAAAATGTTTTTTAATGTTTAAGGAAATGAAATTGATAACTATCCAGATTTGATAACTGATAATAAACAGCATTGTTAGGATTCCACTGTACATATAAGCTGAATTATCACCCTGTACCTCATAAATATGTACAAACAAAATATGAATAAAAATAAGTAAATAATAATTACCCAGAGAATTTATCTGAAACATCAACACTAGCCTGTCACTTCCATGGATTTTGATGTGGTACATCTTTCATGGGAGCAAGTCACTATGTTGTGAATAGGCATCCCAGGAGATCCTGAAACAGTCAATCTCCAAAAATTATATAGTGAGACAAAGCCTGGAGAATCATTCTCAGGAGCTCTTTCCCTACTTGACCCCCTGTGTGGTGCTATAAGCAAAAGGAAAATAACAAAGATAGGTTCGTTAAAACAGAGATAGCCAGATGAGTTTAACGTTTCCCTGTCATTCATATATATATATATATATATATATATATATATATATATAGAGAGAGAGAGAGAGAGAGAGAGAGAGAGAGAGAGAGGAGAGAGAGGACCATGAATCAGCTTCTGGGTGGCAAGACAATGGACTTGAAGTAACTCAGTGCACTATTGACTAAGCCCCTACAGAAGATGCTCAAGACAAGAGGACTCTAGAGGAATGATTCTCAAACTTCACTGCGCAAAAGGATCCCCTGGGGAGCTGTTAAGATTTTAAGACCCAGACTGCACCCCTTAACAATTAAATCAAGATGTCTGAGCATGGGAGCCAGACACCAATATTTTTTAATCCCCAGATGATTACAATGTGCAGCAAGGCTTAAGAACCACAGGCAGAAGCCTCCTGCTCGTCCCCAGGTGTCTTAAGTAGATGTTTCATGAAACAAAATAGGTTTACTGGTCTCATAAGCTTGGGGACTTCTTTATGCTGTCTCATGTGGAAAAGTATATTGTATAAATGCCTATTAACAATGGAAATACCAAAAGGCTTATTACCCTGTACCCCACTAACATTTATTAATAAAAATATGAAAAATCCTATTAAATGTTGCATTAAGTCCTATCGTTAGAAACCTCATCAGATTAAACCCACCATTTCCCAAAAGTATTTAGCCACAGCACCTCTTCTCCATCAGCAGTCTATAGCACCAGTGATCAAGATAAGGATGCTCCTTGGGTCGTACAGCTCTAAAGAGGCTCAGAAATTGTCCAAATGCAAACAGAAAAGCAGTAATTGTTCCAAGAAATAGTGTCTCCTGATGATTCATCTCTCAATCAGGCTCTTTTAAGTCTCTGTGAGACTGGTTCTACTACTGGGAAAGGAATTGAGAGAAAGTCCAGGGGAAACGACATCCTTCCAGATGAATCCCTGAGGAGCTGTGGAAGAGACTACCACCTGACCATGGAAGAAAGACTCTGCCCTTAATTGTCAAGTTGGTCCCATGGCTGAATCCCTGAAGTTCTACTTCATAAACAATATGGACTCCATCAACTACCACCTCCCACCACGTGAAATCAGTTGCTGAGGCCATTAGTACCCTGCTTTCAAGAAGCATTTAGTTAGGTTAAATGAATTTAACCTATTTAATGAGGCTGACTGAATCTTTCTACAATTGAATATATAGGATCAAAATGTCAATCCAGGCATGGTAGAACAACACCTATAATCCCAGCTACCTGGGAGGCAGAGGCAGGAAAATCGCAAGGCCAAGGCCAAAGGCAGCCTGCGTAACAGTGAGACCCTGTCTCAAGATTTTTTTAAAAAATGATAAAAATTAAAAATGGGCTGAGGGTGCAGCTCAGTGGTAGAGCACTTGGAAAGTATGTGCAAGGCCCTAGGGTTCAGCCCCTTGGTAATGCAAAAAAAAAAAAAAATTACATGTTGTCGTTGTTGTTGTTAGGTGCCTTCGAGTTGGCATCTGAGTCACAGCAACTATAGTACAACAGGCAAAACACTATTGTCAGTGCGTCTCTGCTATTCACAGGGTTTTCAGTGGCAGATTGATTTTGCGGGGGGAGTGGGCTCCCGAGTCTTTCTCCAATGAAAGTGTTACCCTGGCTGTCCTCAAACTCACGATCCTCCTTCCTCATCCTCCACAGCTTGTTGATTACTGGCATGTACCACCACAACCGGCAAAAATCACATAATACCCCTTAAATATGCACAATTATTTATCAGCTAGGTTTTTAATGGTTTTAAACATTAAAAAAAACACTGTAATGATGAATATTAAGATGATTCATACACCATATGGCCAGCTCCAGAAAAGAACCAAAATGAACCTCAAGGAGTATTGATCACATTTCAAATTGTGAGTATTAAGTCCTACAAAACTAAAATAAAAGAAGTTTAGATATTTTTCCCCAAGATCTTTTTTCCCTGAGGCAAAATTTTGGAAGGGACATCCAATAGTATAATAATAGCAAAGACTACTTCAGCTGCTTACTATATATATATATATATATATATATATATATATATATATATATATATATA
>VMDO01040552.1:0-11838 GCA_007922755.1 Pedetes capensis | reverse complement strand
CTTACATGTAACATCCCAATTTATTTTAATGATTTACCTACTGTGGATCATTTTCATTGCCATATAATTTTTAGAATGAGTTTTTCAATTTCTATAAACTGCATAGTGTTAGTGTGAATGTGGTAGCCTTGAATCAATAGATGGATTTGGAGACAATTGATAATTTAATGATGAGTCTATTAATCTGTGTGATCATATTAATCCAATCAAACATGGTTTATATTCTATTGAGTTAAAATTCTCAAGCTAATGTTGTATAGTTTTACATAATGCCTTGTAAATCTTTTGTTAATTCATCCTGGTATGTTTTAAATTTTTTCATAGAACTACAAATGTAATTGTCTCTTAACTTAATTTTTACCAATACTAGCAATTAGTATATGTAAATGAAACTAATTTTTAAATATTATTTTTAATTCTACATCCTTCCTAAATTTCACCTGTTGGTTCTAGGGTTGTAAGAAACAATTCTATGTTAATAATCGTAGGTGGAAATAGAGATGGCTGTAGGTTTTCCTTTCTCATCTTTCATCTTGTATTTCTTTTTTGTGCTTTATTCTTCTAACTTAGGCTCCAGTAAAATATTAGACTGCATTAGGGATAATATTCATCCTTCTCAGATTCCCAAGCTTACTGGAAATATTTCAGTATTTCACTACTGAGGCTGATGTTAGTTGTAGATTTTCCTCAGATATTCCTTATCAACAGGTGTTTTCTTCTCCTCTGGTTTGCTGATTTTCTTATATCATGAATTATTAATGCTTGCCAAATGTTTTTGAATGTCCACTTAAATGATAATATAGTTATATTTCACTTTTCTTAATTTGGTGAATTGCATTTATTATTTTAAAGTTAAATCATAACAAGTAACCTCTAAAGTTAGCACATTAAAACAACAAACATTTATCTCACATTTTTGTGGGTCATGAAGCAGACACATCTTGAAGAGCTGATTTTGGCATAAATCCTTTCATGAGGAGTCAAACTATAGCTTTGCACTCTGGTCTTATCTGAAGAGGCAACATGAGGAAGATTTTCTTCCAAGCTCACTTATGTGGGCCTGTGTTCCTCATGAGCCATTTCAGGTGAAGGCCCAGTTTCTTATGGCTATTGCTTACCATGGAACTATTTCATAACGGGCCAGCAGGCTTCTGCTAAAGTAAGCAGTGGGTGTGTGAAGCAAGCCAGGGAGAACACAGCAAGACAAACCTTCATCTCAAAAGCTCTTGATGTCAAAATTTGGAAATGAATCCCTAAATCCAAAGTTGGAAGAAAATCACCTCAAAAGTGATTCAAATATCATAAATCAATAATATCAATGGACAAAATTGCAAGTTTAACACCAATCCAAGCCACACTCAATAGGAAGACACTGTAAGAACCACCTCAGAGCCCACTTACAATACAGGATTCCTGAGGTAAACTTTATTAGGTCATGATGCATTAAATATTATGTATATTGATGGGGTTCATCTATGAATAGTTTGTTTTCTTGTTTTGTAAAATCATAGGTTTATGCTTGCCTCTTGAAACAAGTTGGAAATTGTACACTGCTCTATTTTCTGAAAGAGTTTATGTAAGCTTGGTGTTGTTGCTGTTGTTCTTGTTAGGTGTTGTTGAGTGGAGTCCGACTTATTGTGACCCCTATGTACAGCAGATCAAAACGCTTCCCTATTCTGTGCCAGGCACACAATCTTATTTATGTTTAAGCCCACTGTTGCAGACACTGTGTCAATCCATCTGGTGGTGGGTTTTTCTTTTTGTTGTTGACCTGCCACTCTCCCAAACATGATGTCTTTCTCCAGGGACTGGTCTCTCCTGACTACATGTCCAAAATATGTAAGACGTGGTCTAGCCATCCTTGCTTCCAAGGAGCACTCTGGTTGTACTTCTAGGACAGATCTGTTGGTTCTTTTGGCAGTCCATGGTATATTCAATAGACGTCTCCAGCACCATAATTCAAAAGCATCAATTCTTTTCCCATCTCCCTTGTTTAATGTCCAACTTTCACAACTATATGATGCAACTGAAAATACCACAGCATGAGTCAGGCGCACCTTCTTCTTCAAACTGACATCTTTACTTTTCAGTACTCTAAAGAGATTTTTTGCCACAGCTTTTCCCAGAGCTATGTGTGTTTTGATTTCTGACTGCTGCTTCCATGGGTGTTGATTATGGAGCCAAACAAAGCAAAATCTTGGAAAACCTCAATCTTTTCTCTATTTGTTGTGAAGTTGTACGTGTTGTATATACCTTAAACATTGTATAGAATTGACCAGAAAATCAGAATTTGCAGAAAAACTAGAGTTTTCCTGAAAGGCACGTGTTTATTTTTGTTTGTTTTCTTTTTTTCTGGTACTGTTGGGTTGAATGCAGGGCCTCACACATACTTTGCAAACACTCTGCCACTGAGTTGCCCACTTGGCCCTATTTTATTTTCTGCCTGAAGACAAGATTTCCCTAAGTTACATAGGGTACCTCTGGTGATGCTCCTGCCTCTGCCTCCTGAGTCACTGGGATTAGTGGTGTGTGCAACCATGCCCAGCTTGAAAGGCAAGTTATTTATATTTAATAAGTTATTAAATACCATGCTATTCATACATTGTATTTTGTGTGGATTTTGGCAATTTGTATCTTTGAAATAATTCATTCATCTAAATAGTCAAATTTGTTATTACAAAATTATCCTTTTAATATCTGTAGAATATGTGGTGGCAGTGTCTCTTCTATTCCTGCTAATGGTAGTCTGTGCTTTTTTTTTTTTTGATTAAACTAACAGTTTTTATCAATTTCACTTCTTTTCAAATGACTAATCTTTAGAGGGATTTTTGTTCTCTATTCATGCCCATTCTATTGATTTTTCTATTCTACTTTTTTTGAATTTAATTCACTTTTTAAAAACGTCTAACTTCTTAAATTGAAAGAATAATTTCACAGGCTACTATAGGAATCATCTGGGTTGGTGATTTTTTTTTCTTTCAGCACTTTAAAAATGTCTTTACCCTATTTAAATATCTTGCCCTGCCTCCATAGTTTCTGATAAAAAGTCTGCCATCTTTAGATTTTCAATTGCATTTTAAGTGATGTGTCACATTTCTCTGGCAGCTTTGAAGATTTTCTCTTTATCATTCATTTTTCTCTAGCTCAACTATGACGTGAAATTTACTGAGCCTCTTCAATCTGGATGTGGTATTATTATTGGTCTTGCAGGCTTCTGAAGATTAATAAAACCAAAAACTGAGTAAAATAAAACATGCAGCTAATGATTTTAAGAGAAATATAACTTCTATAAATGTCTTTTCCCTACAGATTTGATTGCTTGATCTTTTTAAAATTTCCAAAACCCTGTATCTATTCCCCCAACATGGTAGAACACACATCCTGGCATTGACTAGCCACAAGGACACACACATGCCCTTAGGTCAGATGCAGTCCAGGCTTTAGGCAAGAGAGTTTTCTAGAGTTCTTAACTGACACTAAGAATCTTAGCAACCAGTGATTTTTGTTTCTGCTTATCACTAACTCTGTGCCAGCCCCAGCACATTTGGGTCTGTAGATGACAAATGCTACTTAAATCCAGAAGGTGAATAAAACCCGTAGACAGGCTTTCACACAAATTAGATTTGCTTATGAGATCATGAACTTTTGTAAGGCTTTATGTAAGAAGTTTGGAGTCAACACTGTTAAGACATATTATTACCTTCATGGAAAGGGAGTCAGTAGCTGTAAGGTACTGAGAATTCATCAAAAGGAGGTAGTGACACTTCAGAATCAATACCCATAATGGGGTCTTCCTTCCAACCGAAATTAAATGCAGGAATGGTTTGTGTGTTTACCAAGATTATACAGTCTTGGCTTTTTAAGGTGACAGCAGATGGTCCGATAAGAAGTGGCAGGACTAAGTGCAGGCAACCGGCATCTCATCTCAGGCTCTCTTAACCATGAAATCTACGAATTTATGCTTAACTGAGCGATGAGGGAAAAGAAATAAAAAGCACGAACAGTCTTAGGGCAAGTCAGGGTGACTGGCTGTACTTTGTACTTCTCCAGAGTCATTAAATCTTGCACATTTTATCTCTCTTACTCTCCAAAAGAGAGTGTGCTTTTCTACTTTTCTTAAAATGTCACTCATCAAAAAATGTCACTTACACATGCTTGTACTGTTTCATTTAGTTTTAGATACTTTGTCACTTGGCTTAGATAATTTTTATTTCTTATTTCCAAGCTCCAGATCCTTAGCCAAGTAAGCATCAGTTCTGACTTTATTTTCCCAAGTCTATCATTCTTTAAATATCGTTTGGGATGATTTCCAGTCCTTCATTGATTTTCATGGTTCTTGTCCTTTGTTTTTAACTGAGAACTATGGTAGTGTCTGTCCACATAGTCTTTAGTTTCAAGTAGATATCTGGTAACTTAAACATGAAATTCAATATCAGATAATGATACATCTGGAGAAAAATAACAATATATAGAATACTTACATCATACATTCTTTTTAAGGAGCTGAAAACCCATTTTAAAATATATATACTCAAATATTACCTATCATGTAAATAAATGTCTTCAACTCTCATTTTTAATTTCCCTTGCTTTTGTTTGTTTTTAATTTCAAAATAATTTCCTATTTATAGACAAGTTGCAAGAATAGTATGAAGAACTCATTTCATCCAGATTCCCTAATAGTTAACAGGTTGCTACATTGGCTGATCACTCTCTCTTCTGATCCATTTTCCCTGAGCTATTCATAAGTTAAATGGTAAACATAATGCTTCTTCATTTCTAAATATTTGAGCCTGTATTCCCCAAGAACAAGGAAATTATCTTATATAACCAGAGTTCAACACATTTTTCTAATCCAGGCAGTGAACACTCATATAATACTATTATATAATCTGCAAGGCTTATTCATATTTTACCAATTATCTCAATAGTCCTTTATTGAAAATCAAATAACATGAAATTTGCCATAGGTCCATTCCAAGATCACACATTGTATCTAGTTGCCATTTTTCTTGGTCTCATTTAATCGTGGGCTATCATTTTACTCAATGCACTGCAATTTATTGCTATCATTATTTATTTTCATTCTCAATTTGTCTCCTATGTAGCAAGTGGGACCTCCATCAGGCTGGCTTCTGTGGCTTCTTTTTGTTTGTCTAACTAAAAGACAATAATCATACATCTTTATAGGGTAAAGTATGAAGTTTCAGTGCATCTATACATTTTATGAAGGACTGGGATTTAACTCAGTTGGTAGAGTGCTGCTCTGCAGTCGCTGAGGTCCTGAGATTGATTCCCAGCACCACGAAAAATGGGCAAAGGACATGGTATTCCACTCTGGAGATAATCCCGAAACTATCAGCTATTGAAAACCCTGTAAGGGTTGCTATGAGTCGGACTCGAGGGCACCTAACAAAAACAACAACTACGTGCATTTTATATTGATTGACTCAAGATACTTATGTTATCCATCATCTCAAATAATTATATGTGATAGAAACAAAATCAAAATCCTTGCTTCTAGCTATTTTGAGTTATCCAATACAATGTTATTAACTATGATCTGTTACCTGTTATCATTAACTATGTTTCTGTTAACCTCTGTGTAACAGAAACACCAGAACTTATTCCTCTTCTCTGATTGTGACTTTGCACCCATTATCTAATCTCTCCCCAATGCCACGTCTCTTTATCCCTCTCTGCCTGTGGTAATCACTATTCTGCTTTCTTCTTTGAGTTTAGCATTTTTAGATTCCACATCTGAATGAATCATGTACTTTTAGTGTTCCTGAGCATGAATAATTTTAGTTAACATTAAAATATCATCAATTTTTAATGGTTCTGCAAAACAAAATATTTTTAAACTCATGCTTATCTTTCCAAATGTACTCAAATTATATATATTTTTTGAAAATCATTGGCTTTTCTAGTCTTAAAAGAAACTGTTCCTTTTTAAAAATCACAGAATTCATAACAAGCCATTAGAAAAAAATTATCAGTGTTTTCTGTGACTTATGACTTAATTCTGTGTTATTTTTGCTATAAAATTGGAACTAAGATTGTTGTTAGTTACATTTTAGTCCAGACCAAATATTGTGAAGATGGTCAATTGCCCTCAGAATTTATATTCACAGATTATATAGCAGAATGTTAAGAATGGAGCTTTTGGATCTAGAATGTTAAAGACAAATGACTGATTCTTCAGGTATTGGTTTTAATAGGTAGCAGGAGTCAAAGCTAAAGCCAGTAAATAAATAAAGAGTTATTTATCCCTGATCTGATACCCCCCTCCCCCCAAAAAGTCTATTTCCTCTATTTAAGAAAATCATGTGTAAAGAAGAACTGGAAATAGAAGAAGTCATTTGAATAAATGCATTTCATTTTATAAGACATATTTAAAATGAACTAAGATACTCTTAGCCCTTGGATATTTACACTTGCAAAAGCAATGTAATTTTAAAATTGCCTAAGATGATCTTATATTACTTACATCTTTGTCACAGGGACTTCAAGGACCAAGTCAAGAGCTTGATTAATTGTATCTTCATTATAGTCTTCAAGCTTCAATATTTTCTAGAACTTCAGTGACCATCTCTTTGTCTCTTCAGAATCTCATGAGCAAATGCATAAGGAAACTGGCTGATAAGTCCTATTAACTAAAGCAGCTTTTGGATCCCAGAAATATTCTGAAACTAACTCTCCATATTTAAATTTTTACAACAGGTAGCTGAGTTTATAAAATGCATTTGCTATAAATTTCAGCAAAATCAGACATAATATAGAATTGCTCATTTTGATGGATGGAGAGATGACAATAGAGCTAGAAAAAGATAATGAATTTACAATGAAAGCTTAATACTCTACCTGAGATGGACACAGTGGCTCATGCCTGTAATCCCAACTCAAGAGGTAGAGACAGGAAGAATGCAAGTTAGAGGCCTTAGGTAGCCTGTGTGATATAGTAAGACTGTCTCAAGATAAAATATTATTTTAGGAAAATGGGTTGGGGGTGCAGCTCTGTAGTAGAGCGCTTGAAAATATGTACAAGGCCCTGAGTTAACCATCCCCAGGTACCAAAAAACAAAAATAAAAACAAAACAAAACAAAAAGCAAAAAAACCCCAAAACTTGTACCTGCGCTGCTACATTCTTTCCATTCCCACTGCTCATGTTCTCCTACAGGCATGCAAATACTGACTCTGGGATAAATCCAGAGCTCCCCACTGATGACCCACCCCAGTTGTTTGCTCTCTGGTCCATTGAGGTTAACCTAACAATAACAATCTGGAAGTGAAGAATGGACCAGAGAGGAAATAAATCCAAGTTAAAATAAATTTTACAAACCTCAAGAACAACTACAATAATGTTTTTCCATTTCTTACAGAAAAATAATCCTAAAATCATTAGCCTGGCATTCATAGCCTTGGCTGTTTTATTTTCTTTTTTCTCTTCTTTCTTTTTTTCTTTCCTTCTTTCCTTCCTTCCTCCGTCCCTCCTCTTTCTTTCCGTCTTCCTTCCCTTTTCTTCCTTTGCTTCCTTCCTTCCTTCCTTTATTCCTTCCTTCCTTCCTTCCTTCCTTCCTTCTTTCTTTCCTTCCTTCCTTTTCTTTCTTCTTTCTTTATCTCTTTTCTTTTCTTTTCTTTTTTTCATTTCTTTCAGTTCTGGGATAAAGCCAGACCCTTGAACATGCTATACAAGTGTTCTACCACTGAGTTTATTCTAGCTTTTGGGTACATTTCTTTACTGTGTTATTTCCCATGCTCTGCTTCCATTCATGTGATCCACCCAAATTAATATATTGAATGTTTCTATAGCAGGTTCTTATGTCCAATTGAAAGGAGTGCCCTGAAGACTTTTATTTCTTGATTTTGAGCTTTATAGGACCAAGTTCAAACTCAACCAGAAAATAAACAAAAACAAAACAAATCTTTCTCCTATGAAATTCCTTAGAACTTTCTCCATACATCTTTGTACTCAGCACTTACCACTTTCTACCTCACATCATTATTAGTTTAGGTATCAAAGCCCCAGATATAGTTCATCACATTCACTACATCCCTTACTATTGAGTTTTGCAGAAGATGAACTCTCAAAAATAATTGGCAAATGAATAAATGATGAAATTAAGGTATGAAGAACAATGATGAAACTGGTATTGAAATCTGGAAGAAGTGATCCCTGCTTTGTAGAAGAGGAAAGACTGGCCACATTGTGGTTGCAGTCATGAGGTAAATAGAAAGTATATCTAGTGTACTTAACTATTTAGCAAAGAGGATTTTCATATAGGGTGATACAACTGTAAAATTGTTACTTTTCATTATGTATGAAAAATATGAATAAATATAATAAGTAAATCTGCAGTTTTTAAGCAAAATTCAGAAGATAACTAAAGATGAAGAGAATTGTTGGGTTTTCAGGGTCTTTAATTTCTTCTAAGGGAAAAATTCTGTGGGCTCAGAGAAAATACAGTAGACTCCCTTATCCATGTGGATACATTCCAATACCTCCAGTGGATGCCTGAAGCCACAGATAGTAGAAAATTCTATGTATATCAGGTTTTTCCTATACATAAATATACAAATTAAATGTTTTTGTATTGTAAATAGGCACTGCATACAGTGGCTATATATTTTTTCAATTTGAAGTGCAGAAACAAAAATAATACAAATGTCGTTTTCCTTCTTTGTAATTTCAAGGGCAGATTGGCTACTACCATAGATATTAGCAACCTCCATATATGACTTTTACTTATTAAGTCAAGAAGTTTCACATTTTACTGAAGGGAAGCACTTTGCAGCTTCTCTTTGGTATACATGAATGATCAGCATTACTACACTTGCACTTTTGGGCCATTGTTGTTGTTGCTAGGTGCTGTTGAGTCTGTATTCGACTCATACTGGTGAAATATTGTCAGTGCTTCTCTGCTACTCAAAGGGTTTTCAATGGCTGATTGATTTTTGGGAGAGGTTTGCCAGGTTCTCCTCCCAAGCCAATAGCACCTGGTGTTTCCAGCTGGTCTCTCATCCAAGGACTAAACCAGGCTGAACTCTGCTTAGCTTCCGAGATCTGACAGGATCAGATGCCACAGTGGTATGGCTGCAGGCTTGGGGCCATTATTAAGTAAAATAAAGCTTACTTGAACACAAGCACTACAATATCATGACAATAGATCCAGTGACTGAATGGGCTACTAAGTGACTAACAAGTAGGTAGTGTATAGAGTATAGATACTCTGGACAGAGGAATGATTCATTCACCATGTGTAATGGAGGTGGATGGTTTGAGATTTTAGCATGCTGCTCAGAACAGCATGCAAGTTACAATTGTTTATTTTAGGAATTTTCCATTTAATATGTTTGGACCGTGTTGATCGTGGGTGTCTGAAACCATGGAAAGCCAAAGTATGGGTAAGGAGGCACTCCTATATCCAAACCAGGGCTACTCATAGAGGATGGTCAGTAGGTAAAGCCCTCAGTGCTTTGGCTTTAAAACCCTTTAGTGAGACTACAGAAAAATTGTATGCATTTATAGAACCTGTAAGATTTTTAAGGATGGGCCTCTTAGACTCTCTCTAGTAGACAAAAGTCATTTCTGAATCTTACTAGAATGCTTTGTAGTCTCTTTGAACTGGACAAAGTGTTAATAGGGTCTTAAGTATAGTAATCAGTCTAAAATATAGAAAAGTCTGTCATGAACATTACTGTGATTTTTATATAGTAGAAAAGATTATATTAGATACACATGAATGTGAAACAATTTTCTAAAGGAAGTTTATCGGTTTAGATAGAAAGGGACAGAGTCCATTCCAAAGAAAGAGAATTTTGGACTCCAAATCTTCTACAAGCAAGAATCAGAGTGGAGAAAACAAGCAAGGATCAGGCAGAGAAAGGCATTCAGTTGTAGACATAGGCTATTTCTTAAAGAAAAGCAGGGATAACACAAAGGGTGAGTACAAACTCCAGAGGATAGATCCCAGCATCCACAGAGAATAATTCCAAAGATACTGACTGAGTCCCAGGCAAGGATGTGGCCACAGGTTCCCAGCAGAATTTCTGAGTGGTTATGAGTCAGTAAGCCTGCAGCCATACCACTGTGGGGTCCAATCCCGCCAGATCTCAGAAGCTAAGCAGGATAGGGCCTGGTTAGTACTTGGATGGAAGACCGTATGAGAATACCAGGCTCTGTAGCCTAGGGAGAAGGAACAGGCAGCCCACTCTCAAAAACAATCAGCCATTGAAAACCCTGTGAATAGCAGAAAAGTACTGACAATAGTGTTTTGCCTGTTCTAAGTAGGGTTGCTATGAGTTGGACACCAAACCAACCTCACCTAACAACAATAACAACATGGGTGAGTAAAACTTTGGCATCTCTTCTTCCTATTCTGTGTGGACATGAGTGAAATTTTAGTTTTCTTATCTCTGTCTCAGCATAGTAAGTTGAATTTACAGGAAGAATATACAGCTTGCCTCTTCAGTTTGGGAGTTCAGACTAAGGAAAACCATGCCTGAGAAAATGGTCTCAAAGAGCCTGATCCACACCTGGAACCCTGACTTTTGGTAGAAACCTTAACCTCAGCCTTGAGGTAATTGCCATAATGGTATAATTTCCATGTGTAAGAAATAGAATTTGGAGTTGTATAAAAAACCATTTGTGCCTTAGCATGGCCACAAATGTTGTTGTACTTCCCTCATTAAGTAGTAGTTTACATCTTCCTGCCCCACTTTTTAATCTAGGCCTGACTGAGTGGCTTGGTTGAAAAGTGCATATGGTGAACCATCATTCAGCTTTAGCTAGCATCATGAGGTCTCCCAGAGCATGAGAGTTTCCATGAGAAAACTGAGAAAGTGCTGAATAAATGGGTTGGGTTGCCAAAATGAAAATGGTAGAAATAATGATAAAAGACTCCCCTGGTCTTAAAAAAGCTTACTGTAGCCATCTAGTGCTCTTGAAATCATCACTCTGGGGGATTCCAGCTGCTGAGTAAGAAGTCCCAGTACCCTGTTCCCTGACACTGAAACACTGTGGAGAACTCAACCCAGGCAGAGAAGTCCTAGAGAATGAGACATCATGTAGAGAAAGACAAGCCAAGGAACAACAAGACATCAGAAAGGAGACTGAAAATTGTATGCATTTGCTTTGTAGAACCTGTAAGACTTTTAAGGATGGGCCTCTTAGACTCTCTTGGCAGTATATATTGGCAGTAGGTACTCTAGCCCCTGTATCCCAGCTGAGGCCACTTGACCAAAAGTGGAGTTGTTGTTTTAAGTTACTAAGTTCTGCGGTAGTTTCTTATATATCAGTAGGCAACTAAAATAGATTCATTCAAGCTAGCCAGTGTATATGTTTCTGAGTAAATACTATAGTGGTTTGAAAAGAATATACATTTAAAATCTAATTTTGGATGAATCAATTGGCTAGTTTTAGATTTTCTTTTTCAAAATTCATTGCTGAATCCATGTTATTAATACTGCACACTAACCAAATGTGCCATTAGAACTCCTGAAAATCTATCTTAAATGTATTCTTATTATACTTTTTTGCAGTGTTCTTGATCAGTCTTAGGTCCCCATACATACTAAGCAAGTGCTCTACCCTTGAGCTTCATCCCCAATTACGTGTTACATGATTTTTACCTTAAATATCACATATGAACTATAACTTTATTTTTGATGACTCAGTAACTTATAGTATAGCCTGTAGGACTTAACAGGAGGTTGATTTTGAATATATATCTAATATAGATTTATCTTAGATTTATGTCCTTCTGATTTAAATGTCAATGCTGAAACAAGTGTCCAATTAATTATGGATACGTTTGGTACAATTTGAGGTTTTGAGA
>VMDO01040551.1:0-11832 GCA_007922755.1 Pedetes capensis | reverse complement strand
ATCTTTAGTAGAATTTTGCTGGTGTGTGATATTAATGATATTGTCCAATAGTTTGCACATTCAGTCGGATCCCCTTTTTTGGGAATAGGCACAAATATGGATCTCTTCCAGTCAGTTGGCCAAGTAGCAGTTTTCCAAATCTGTTGGCATAAACATGTTAACACCTCCAGTGCTGCATCTGTTTGTTGAAACATCTCTGCTAGTATTCCATCAATTCCTGGAGCTTTGTGTTTCGCCAGTTCTTTCAAGGCAGCTTCCACTTCGTCCTTCAACACCATTGGTTCCTCTTCATATGCAACCTCTTGGAATGGTTGGTCATCTACCAATTCTTTCTTGTATAATGACTCTGTGTATTCTTCCCATCTTCTTTCGATGTTTCCTGCATCATTTAATATTTTCCCTGTAGAATCTTTTACTACTGCCACTCGAGGCTTGAATTTTTTCTTCACTTCCTTAAGCTTGAGAAACACAGAGCGTGTTCTTCCCTTTTGGTTTTCTGCCTCCAGTTCCTTGCACATGTCATTATAATATTTGTTTTTGTCTTCTCGAACTGCCTTCTGAAATCTCCTGTTTAGTTCCTTAACTTCATCATGTCTTCCTTTTGCTTTAGCTGCTCGACATTCAAGGGCAAGATCCAGTGTCTCTCTTGACATGTAATTTGGTCTTTTCTTTTTTTCTTGTCTTTTTAAGAACTTTTTGCTTCCTTCTTGAATGATATCTTTTATGTCATGCCACAAATCTTCTGGTCTCCTGTCATTTGTGTCTAATGCATTAAACCTATTTTTGAGGTAGTCTCTGAACTCAGGTGGGATATACTCAAGGTCATACCGTGGCTCTCGTATACTTGTTCTAATTTTCTTCAGCTTCAGTTTGAACTTGCATATGAGAAGTTGATGGTCTGATCCACAGTCAGCACCTAGTCTTGTTTTGACATTTTGTACAGAGCTTTTCCATCATCTCTTTGCACATATGTAGTCAATTTGTTTTCTGTATGTTCCGTCTGGTGAAGTCCATGTGTATAGTCTCCGTTTATGATGTTGAAAAAATGTATTTGCAATGAAAAGGTCATTGGTCTGACAAAATTCTATCATGCAATCTCCAGCTTCATTTCTGTCACCAAGACCATATTTTCCAACTACTGGGCCTTCTTGTTTGTTTCCAACCTTTGCATTCCAGTCACCAGTGATTATCAGTATGTCTTGATTGCATGTTTGATCTATTTCAGATTGCAGAAGCTGATAGAATTCTTCCCTTTCTTCATTTGTGGCCTTAGTGGTGGGTGCATAAATTTGAATAATAGTCATATTAACTGGCCTTCCTTGTAGGAGTATGGATATTATTCTATCACTGACAACATTGTATTTCATGACAGATCTTGAATATCTCTGTAAACATCCAAAATGGAACAATTTATTCTTTTCTCACCACCATCCTCCTAAGTTTTCAAGTCAGAAACTTAGTGATCACCTGGGCATGGGTGGTGCAAACGTGTAATCCCAGCATTAGGAAGTCTAAGGCAGGAGGGTCATGAGTTCAAGACCAACCTGGGCTACAAAGTGAGACTCTGTCTCAATAAATAAATAAATAATAAATAAATAAATAAAAGGAAGAAAGAATAATCAGTTCATGGGCAGCATGAGATCAATGTTCCCTACAACAATAGCATAATTTGTATAAAAGAATAGGCTATGTCAGTGTCTTGGCTGCAAAGTTATTATGTAAATGCCTGATATCATGAAAATGTGATTCATTTATTATGAACAGGTACACATATCCTAGAAAAATTAGTTGATGTTACTGTTTATATGGCTTCATGTTTAATGGAATTATGATCAATGTTTACCTTGGAAGAAAAGCAAGTCTCATTTTATTTATTTATTTATTTATTTATTTATTTTGATTTGGGAGTTGAACCTAGGACCTTGCACATAATTTGCAAGTATTCTACCACTGGGCTGTACCCCCAGCCCTTTTTTTTTTAACCTTGAGACAGGATCTTGTTAAGTTATACAGGCTGCCTCAGGCCTTGAACCTGTGATCCTTCCATCTCCACCTCCTGAGTCTCTAGGACCATGCCCAGGTACAAATCTCAGATTTAAAAGAAACACCTGTCTTAGCTCAGATCTTCTAGAATCTAGAAGGTAGAGCTAGATGGAAGGATTAAGTTTCTAATACTTATCTAAGAGGTACAGGCCAGGATGGTGAGGTGAGGAAACAAAGAAACGTGAGACAGTGTATGGTGTGGCACAGTGCTTCACAATGGGCCTCAGACTGCACTGCTGGGCTCTTGCCTAGCCTGGTCCCCATGCAGGACTCAAGAGGGGTGACTGCAGAGCAAAAGCAAGAGCAAGTTTATTGTCTAGTTCCCTCTGCATGACAGGTCTCTCATTGCTCAAGGGTCACTCATCAAAGACCAGCTTCTCTACTTTGGGTCTTGTCATCTGTCCTCTATACAGCCACATGGGAAACTAAGGCCCATGATGTGTAGGATCTCATCCCCTCTGACGTGAAGGGTAACCCAGCATAGACGAGCCTTCAGCTGAAGGAGAGGAGGGAGTCAAGGAAACTGAAAGGGAGCAAGCTCACCCGCAACTGTGGGTTCCCTATGGCTTCCTTTATAGGAGATCATCCCAAGTAAGTTTTAGCACTTCCAGAATGAGTTACTTTCTTTTATTTGGAGCTCTAAATGATCTTCCTCCCATGTCTGTCAGTTTGCCATAATGTGAGGGCTGGTGAGTTGCTGTGATGCTGAAAGGTATGTTACCACAATTACACATAAATGACTGTGGTGGTATATAGACAGGGATCTGCCAGAAAATCAAGCCAGATCCAGAAGAGGACATGGAATGAGGGACATCATTGCTGATGTCAGGTGGATATTAGCTGAAAGCAGAAAATACCAAAAAGATATCTATCTATGTTTTATCAACTACGCAAAGGCATTTGACTGTGTGGATCATAACAAATTATGGATAACAACGTGAAGAATGGGAATACCAGATCACCTCACTGTACTCATGAGGAATCTGTACACGGACCAGGAGGCAGTCATTCAAACAGAACAAGGAAACACTGCTTGGTTTAAAGTTGAGAAAGGTGTGTGTCAGGACTATATCCTTTCACCATACCTTTTCAATCTCTATACTGAGAAAATAATCTGAGAAGCTGGACTTTATGAAGAAGAACATGGTATCAGTATGGTAAGAAAACTTATTAATAACCTGCGTTATGCAGATGACACAACTCTGCTTGCTGACGGTGAAGAGGATTTGAAGCATTTGCTGATGAAGATCAAGGAATGCAGCCTTCAGTATGGATTGCACTTCAACATCAAGAAAACAAAAATGCTTACAGTAGGGTCAGTGCACCACTTCATGATAAATGGGGAAAAGATTGAGGTTGTCTAAGAGTTTGTTTTACTTGATTCTACAATCAATACCCACAGAAGCAGCATTCAACAAATCAAAAGACACATTGCATTGGGAAAAGCTGTTGCAAATGACCTCTTTAAAGTATTGAAAAGTAAAGATATCACATTGAAGACGAAGGTGCACCTGACTCATGCCATGGTATTTTCAGTTCCATCATATGGGTGTGAAATCTGGAAATTGAATAAGGGCAAAAGGAGAAGAACTGATGATTTTGAATTATAGTGCTAGAGACAAATATTGAATATCACATGAACTACCAAAAGAACCAACAGATGTGTCCTAAAAGTACAACCAGAGTGCTCCTTGGAAGCTAGGATGGCTAGACAGCATCTTATGTGTTTTGACATATCAGGAATGACCAATCCCTGGAGAAGGACATCATGTTTGAGGTCAACAAAAACAGGAAGACTCTCAACTAAATGGATTGACACAGTGACTGCAACTGTAGGCTTAAACATGAAAAAGACCATGTGCCTGGCACAGAATCAGGGAGTGTTTCATTCTGTTGTACATAAGGTCACTATGACTCAGACCCAACTCAATGGCACCTAACAACAACGTATCTTTATATATATATAATTTATATTAAAATTACATATATAATTTTAATACACAAATTACATATACATATATGCATATAAAATGTGACCCTTCAACTACTGGAAACAGCTCTCATGGCCTAAGTCATGACTCTCTGGCCTACTTTTTATAATTGTCCTCTATAATCCTATAAATGTCCTTGGAGATTCTTTATACAGTAATTTCCTACTTTTGAGTGTAAAAGAGAAGAAAAGCAAAAGCTTTCCTCTATTTGTTCTTCTTTTTTATTTTTCTTTTTTTGGCTGTGCTTGGGATTGAACCCAGTGCCCCAAGCATTCTAGGCAAGTGCTCTAACACTGAGCTAGCCTCCTTCTCCTTTTTTTCCATTTTAATTTAATCTTTGTCCAAGTAACACCAAACATGCACAGGCACACACATACACACACACTCACTTAAATCTTTTCCTATGGCATCTTGTACTAGAACTGATGCAGAGGAATTTCAAGCTGCACTCTGCAGCTTGTTTTTCAAACATTTAGAAGTTTTTTTTTTCCTAGCAGAGTTATCAAATGTTACTATATCAAATTCACTTACAGTATTTCTATTTTCTTTCCCCAAATTCTAATTTCTCAATGACTTTGCAAAAACAAATTGCCAAACCCTGCAAAGAGAAAATTAATATTAGGATAATATTTTCTGTAATTTTTATTTGAGAGAGTCTAATTTCTATATGGTCACAATCTTTATTAACTAAATCCCTGCTAGATAAGGAATATTAAGTCATTCATGGTAGAGGTTACTTTTTAAATTTTATTTGTTTTTTGTTTTATTTTATTTTGCGGTATTAGGGAATTGAACCTGGGATCTCATGAATGCTTTCTGCAAGCACTCAACCATTGAGCCATTCCCCCAGCCCAATTTATACTTTGTATGTTGAGAAAGGGTCTCACTAAATTACTCAGGCTGCCTCTGTCCTTGAACTTGCAATCCTCCTACCTCAGCATCCGAGTTGCTGGGATTAAATGCATGGCCCACCACGCCTGGTTCAGAAGTTACATTTTACAATAGGAAAGTTCAGGGAATTATTGGGGTATAGAATTGTTTTGAATCCCAGTTCTGCAATTTCTACCAGATAAGCAATGGTGAGAAAATCATTTCAATTATTTATAAGTCTTGTTTTTGGTAAATTGAAGATAATAGTTTCCTCATAAGATTTGGGAAGATTAACATAAAATAACTATATGTTTGATGATGTCTATTCTTGCTATATCATCATTACATATAAATAGGCAATTTTGCTGTCTTCAATATTACTGATTAATATTTTTCATGTGAAAACATTTGCCTTACTAGAGTCAATCCTCAAATCTTCCCTATCATACTTAGTGGTTCTACCCACCTCCTTTCCAGCAAGTTAATGTCAAATATTTCAAATGAGATGCATATTCAAAGAAGTTCTCTGGGTAATACATATATCCCTCAATATATTAATAAGTATTCCATATAAAAAAGGTTTTTAAATTTTTATTATTTTTCTTTTAATTTTAATATAAGCACTTGTTAAGTGGCACAGGCTGTCTCTGGGCTCCAAGTCACAATCCTCCTGCCACACTTTCCCAGGTTACTGGGATTACAAGCATGTGCCAGGGTACTTGGCTCAAGGAAAGTTCTTAAATAAATGCATTTAGGAAATAGCAAATAGGCTAGTCCCTCAACAGCCCACATTCGAGATATAATAGTAATGCCTTGTTGTTGTTAGGTGCCATCGAGTTGGGTCTGACTCATAGCCACCCTTTAGGGTTTTCAATGGCTGACTGTTCTAGGATTGCTTCCAGACTGAATTGCCATATCCTTCTCCTATTTTTGTGGTGCTGAGGATCAAAGCCAGGTCCTCAGAGAGTGAAGCAGTGCTCTACCAACCGAGCTAAACTCCAACCCCATTAATGCCTTAGAGTATCCTAATAAATAACTTCGGTTGAACTTTGCTACTGTTGAGGTGTTGTACTATTTGCGGATCAGTTTCCTCCCTGTCAAATGGGACGGGGTCACTCAAGCAGTAGCATTTCATATGGTGCTAAATTCCATGTACACACAGGTATCACTTTCAAAATTAATATTGTTAGAAAATGGAGAATAAAGTTTACAAATGAACAGGAGCAAAAAATAACATCCGGGGCTACAAAATGGAAGAGATTTCCAGTCCTCTTTGCTCATGTCCCTAGTGGAGATTTCTTCTCCATTACCTGAAATGTGACTGTACCTGCTCCTTTTTCTTTCACTTGTTTGTTTGTTTATTGTGGTGCTGGGGAGTAAGTGAGGGGCCTCACTGGAACTTGGCATGCACTCTACCTACCACTCCTCACCTAGAGCTCCAGGAACTGGATCTGAGGAACCATTTCAGCCTTTTGCACTGCTTCCCATGTGTGAGTTGATTTGTCTGAACAGGGAGAAGTTGACACTTGACTGTCACTAGTCCCCTGCTGTGGACTGATTAGGATGCTCCCCTCTCCCTCCCTGAGTGGCTCTGTATTCCCTAGGTCCCCATGGGCAGGCTGGGACTCCACAGCAGTACACGGGGAAGGAATAGGAGCCTGAAGTCTGGGGCGGATGATTTCAGTTTATAAGAACCTTACCATTAGGAATATTACTTTCCTGCTCCACATTCAAGACACAGACTCCAGTTTAGCTCTATCAGCAATAAAGACAGGTGTTTTCCTTGCCACCTCCTCTACCCCAAAGGGGAGAGAAGAGGTGTGAAGGTGTGATTGGCTCTTTCCCAGAGAGAAATGGCAAGGAGCACCACTTAGAAGAACCACAGGACCAGGCTATAATGAAAAAGACAGACCAAGTGGTGGCAGGGGCTTGGAAAACAGGGCGCCCTCCTACACTGCTAGTGGAAATGTAAAATGGTATAGGTGCTTTGGAAAAGAGTTTGCCAATTTCTTGAAAGTTTATGGCATTGTTTTGTTTTGTTTTGAGACAGGGTCTCCCTGTGTAACCCAGGCTGGCCTTGAACTCACTGTGTAGCCCAGGCTGGCCTCAAACTCACAGTACTCCTGTAAGAGGCACTTATAACCTTTGCAGACCCGCAAGATGCACCTGAAGGTCTCCAGCCCTTGTGCTAACCCCACAGCCAGTTTGGATTCAGAAGCTACAATTGACATGACATGGGACCACAAAAACGTCCTCCCATGACAGAAATGTTCCTGGAAACACCCCCTGCAATACCAGAACTGAAAGACTGCTGAATTAGGCATACTTCTGGCCCCCACCCCCAACTTTTCCCATATTTAAACCTGAAGTTCATGTACATTCCACCAAGAGGGACTTAGGGTCAGCTGTTCCTGTTCCCAATGGGCACATTGATTAAATCTCCTTTCTCTGCTTTTACTCAACTCTCGAGGACGGGGTGTTTACTCAACTCTTGAGGACGGGGTGACCATGCCTAAATCTGAGACTTGGCTGGGCGTGGTGGCGCATGCCTGTAATCCCAGCAGCTCTTGAGGTGGAGGCAAGAGGATTGTAAATTCAAGACCAAAGGCAGTCTGCATAACTTAGTGAGACCCTGTCTCAAAGAGAAAAAAATGGGCTGGGGGTGCAGCTTAGTGGTCCAGCACTTGCAGAGCATGCAAGCGTGAGGCCCTGGGTTCAACCCCCAGCACCGAAAAAAAAAAAAATCTAAAATCTGAGACTTGGGGCTTCGCCCTAGAATCTGGTAACATTGAGACTCTCAGAGACAGGGCTTTGCCCTAAAACTCAGATAACAATAACAAAGTACCACAAACCAAGTGGGTTACACAATAGAAACACGTTTTAGAAACACAATAGAAACATTATCTATATAATAAAGCTTTGTTTGAGATAGGCTATGGGTATGTAATCCAGGCTAGCCTTGAACTTGAACTTGCAGTGCTCCTACCTCAGCCTCTTGAGTGCTGAGATTAGAAGGGTGTGCCACCACACACATTTGAAATTTGTTTAGTTGATTCTAGAGGTCAAGTTGATTCTAGAGATGAGAAGTCAAGACCAAGGTGCTGGCAGAGTTGGTGTCTTCTGAGTCCTTTCTCTTTGGCTTATAGTCAGCCCTCTTCTCCCTGAGTTTTCACGTGGTTTTCACTCTGTGTGTCTGTGTTCACATTTTATCCTTTATAATGACAACAGTAATTAGATGAGAGCCTACCCTAAAGACCTCACTAACCCTGGGTATAGCTTTAAGGACTCTATGTCCAAATGTAGGCACATTCTATGGTCAAGGAGTTAGGACCTCAACATACAAATTTTGGAGGACACAACCCACCCCCTATACCAGGGCCACTCTTTTGGGGAGTTGTCCTTGACAGAGTTCCTCAAGGTTCTTGTCCCTCCCTCAGCCTCTCCCATCTCCTTCCTTTGCCCAGCATTCTGAATTTTAAAAAGTCCCATTGAGGCAGAATAGAAAGACAGAGAAATTTGGGGGACATGGAAAGGGAAAGAGCTTTCACCCCAGGATCGGGTTTGAATCTCACTAGCTGAGAATTAATAACTTTGACACGTCTCCCAAGAAGACTGCTGTGAGGACTGCCCACACAGAGACATTATTTTTGAGAGTCATTTTAATAATAAAAATGTTAAAATAGCAATGAGTCACACATGGAGTCAACATATATGTAACCTTTAAGTTTTGCCTTCCCCTCTGTGATTCTGTGCTTTTTTGAGACATGCCAGGCAACTCCTCCTGACTCTTTTCTTAAACAAATATGATGTATAATCTCACTTTCCTAAAGGGACATTTCCCCAAATAGAAAAACCTAAACAATGGAACTTCTTCTTTTGATCTTCTTGGCACATCCCCAGCCTGTGATAGGCCTTTTAGGCTCACATCACACTAGGTGCCCAGAGCTGGGTGCCCAGGACTGACACCACACAGGGAGTGCCCTGGGTTAAGTAAAACCAGAAGGAATATGTGCACTGGCTCTCGTTTTGGCTTTCTCTTCTTCACTCCCTTGGTCCCTTCTGTGACAAAGCCAAGGACCCAGCTTAACCTGAGCAGAGGTCTCAAGTAGGGGAGGGCCTCAGCCCAGGTGGCCACACTAAGCTGTACTTCTCTGCTGTGCTGCCATTGACACCACCAAGAGGGGTAAGATGTTCTGCACTAAATCTTTTAGGCTCACAGAATTTAGAACGTCCCATGGCTGTTTTGGTTTTTGTTTTGTGGTACTGGAGGATTGAGCCCAGGGTGCTGCACCATTGAGCTGCACCCCCAACCCTTTTTGTACTTTTTATTTTGAGACAGGGTCTTGCTAAGTTGTGCAGGCTGCCTCTGGCCTTAAACATGCAATCCTCCTGCCTCAACCTCTTGAGTCACTGGGATTATAGAGCCACTACGTCTCCCTCCATCCCATGGCTTTTGTAATGCTCCTCCTTAGTTGTTACTTCTGTAAATTACTGTGATGTTTAATTTGCAGAATGTGTCTGTCTTAAGAAAATACCTGAGCTAGCTGTAGATCATCTGTAGGATGTTCTGAGGTTCTCTCCAAAAAAGAGAGAGACATACTTCTGGATGACAAAGACCCCACTCAGCATTTACCCTACCTGCACATTGTTGCATTTCCCTTCCCATAAAGGCATTTTGCACCCCTGAGCCCCTCTCCATGTAGTGGGAATCATGAGAAAGAGGAAACCCCAGGGCAATTATTAATCTTCAGGAGGATTTATTATTTAATTGCCAGCAATGACCCACACAGTCAAATGCCTTTCCATAGTCAATAAAACACAGACATCTTTCTGATATTCTCTGCTTTTGGCTAATATCCAACTGACATCAGCAATGATGTCCCTGGTTCCCTGCCCTCTTTCGAATCCCACTTGATTTTCTGGTAATTCCCTGTCTATATACTGCTACAGTTGCTTTTGAATGATCATTAGTAAAATCTTGCTTGTGTGTGATATTAATGATATTGTTCGATAGTTTCCACATGCAGTTGGATCCCCCTTTTGGGGAATAGGCACAAATATGGATCTCTTCCAGTCAGTTGGCCAGGTAGCTGTTTTCCAAATCTGTTGGCATAAACATGCATCTGTTTGTTGAAACATCTCTGCTGGTATTCCATCAATTCCTGGAGCCTTGTGTTTCCCCAGTTCTTTCAAGGCAGCTTCCACTTTGTCCTTCAATACCATTGGTTCCTCTTCATATGCAACCTCTTGAAATGGTTGGTCATTTACCAATTCTCTTTTGTGTAATGACTCTGCGTATTCCTTCCATCTTCTTTTGATGTTTCCTGCATCGTTTAATATTTTCCCTGTAGAATCTTTCAGTATTGCCACTTGAGAATTGAATTTTTTCTTCACTTCCTTTAAGCTTGAGAAACACAGAGCATGCTCTTCCCATTTGATTTTCTGCTTCCAGCTATTTACACGTCATTATAATATTTGTTTTTGTCTTCTTGAGCTGCCTTTTGAAATCTTCTATGTATTTCCTTAACTTCATCATGTGTTCCTTTTACTTTAGCTGCTTCATGTTCAAGGGCAAGTTCCAGTGTCTCTTTTGACATGTAATTTGGTCTTTTCTTTTTTTCTTGTCTTTTAAATAACTGTTTGCTTTCTTCTTGAATGATATCTTTCATGTCATGCCACAACTCATCTGGTCTCCTATCATTTGTGTCTAATGCATTAAACCTGTTCTTGAAGTGGTTTCTGAGCTCAGGTGGGATATACTCAAGGCCATACCTTGGCTCTCCTACACTAGTTTTAATTTTCTTCGGCTTCAATAAGAACTAGCCTAAGAGATGTTGATGGTCAGAATATCAGAAAGATGTCTATCTATGTTTTATTGACTACGCAAAGGCATTTGACTATGTGGATCATAACAAATTATGGATAACACTTCGCAAAATGGGAATACCAGAGCACCTAATTGTACTCATGAGGAATCTGTACATGAACCAGGAGGCAGTTGTTCGAATAGAACAAGGAAACACTGCCTGGTTTAAAGTTGAGAATAGTGTGAGTCAGGGCTGTATACTTTCACCATATCTCTTCAATTTATACGCTGAGCAAATAATCTGAGAATTTAGACTTTATGAGGAAGAATGCAGCATCAGGATTGGAGGAAGACTCATTAACAACCTGCGTTATGCAGATGACACAACTCTGCTTGCTGAAAGTGAAGAGGATTTAAAACATTTACTGATGAAGATCAAAGATCACAGCCTTCAGTATGGGTTGCAACTACACATCAACAAAAGAAAAATCCTTACAAGTGGGTCAGTATGTAACTTCACAATAAATGGAGAAAAGATTGGGGTTGTCCAAGATTTTGCTTTGCTTGGCTCTATAATCAACACCTGTCAAAGTAGCAGTCAAGAAATCAAAAGACGCATCGCTCTAGGAAAAGCTGTGGCAAAAGATCTCTTTAGAGTACTGAAGAGTAAAGATGTCACATTGAAGACGCATGTGCATCTGACTCATGCCATGGTATTTTCAGTCACATCATATGGTTGTGAAAGCTGGACATTGAACAAGGGAGACAGGAAAAGAATTGATGCTTTTGAATTATGGTGCTGGAGAGGATTATTAAACATACCATGGACTGCCAAAAGAACCAACAGATCTGTCCCAGAAGAAGTGCAACCTATGCAAAAACAGCTTGGTACTGGCACAAAAATAGGCCCGAAGACATCTGGGACAGAATAGAAGACCCAGATGTACCTCAACACACCTATAGCCACCTTATTTTCGACAAAGGAGCAAAGCAAGTAAACTGGAAAAAGGACAGCCTCTTCAACAAATGGTGCTGGGAAACATGGTCATCCACATGCAGAAAAATGAAAGTGGATCCGCATCTCTCAATATACACGAGAGTTAACTCAAAATGGATAAAAGA
>VMDO01040550.1:0-11837 GCA_007922755.1 Pedetes capensis | reverse complement strand
GAATTGGGGTTGCCAAGAGCTGAGTAGTGAGGGAAATGGGACAATTTTGGGAAAGGATGGAGACACTCAGTCCTCCCACAAGTAGTGGGAATTAAATCTTCAGTAAGGAGACTGCACTTACTAATATAGTACAGTATTATTGAATAGGCTAAGCAAGTTCTTAAAGGTTCTCTCTCTCTCTCTCTCTCTCTCTCTCTCTCTCTCTCTCTCTCTTCCTTTCTCTCTCTCTATCTCTGTCTTACTCATACATACACACACTCTAATTTCATCATGTGAAATGATGTGAAATGATAGATATTAAAATATTGTGAAGATATTTCCACAATATATGATTATATCAAGTTGCTATAGTGTACATATTAAGGGTATACAAATTAAATGTCAATTATGCCTCAGTAAAGCAGGGAGAAAAGGACAGTATGCATTTTGGTATACTCAAAGAGCAAGTAACAGTGCAGATAGCCTCTCCTTATATTTCACAACATGATGACCATGATGCTCAGCTCTGTGCCTCCTCCTGGTTCTCAGAGCAGAGCCAGCTGTCTGCTTGGGAAGCTATCAGAGAGCAGTCAAGGAGCTGGCCTTGCAGAGTCTGGGTGCTGTGTTGGAACATTTGTGGAGCCTGTGGTCCATTGTGTTTTTCCACAGACAAAATGACCAAAGCCAATTGTGAGCAATCCTGTAGGTTGAAGACCTTACAGTGGTTAGTAGGGTGGAAAGTTTCCTTTCCCCACTCACAGCCTCTGTACACCACTCAGCCTTGACTACAACCTTAGTACTCTAGGTGGGAAGGAGAGGAGATCCTCTTGGGAAGTATGCAAATCTGATGAAGGAAACACTTGTTTTCTCATGACCCTCATCAGTTCTCCTATGGAGAAATGGAGGGGCCGTGTACCTCACTAGTGCCTCACAGACCTGTGCCATGTTGGAGATGAGACTTTAGGTAAGGTGGAAATGTCATTCTTACTCCTTGAAATCTGGAATTTCTCAGAGTTTTTTTCTCCCAGTGTGCAATGGATCTCCTCCAGTGAACTTGCTGAGACCACATAGGTTCTCTGTCTCCAATATAGTCTTTGTCAAAAACAAATCTGGTTTAGGAAATTCATGACGACAGCTCCTATTCTATGATCTTCCTGTGATAAGTCCACCTAAAGAGTTATATTTGTAATTTTCCAAAGCAAACTATGTAATTCCACTATGTTAATGATGGTAGTTTAAAATTCCATGGCATAAAATTTCATCACAGTATTTATAGGGTTTGGGTGGGCTGGACAGAGTCTTCTTTCTAACCCATATCACAAAGATTTCCAATGAACAACATCTCTTCCCAGATGTGCCAACATCACATCCAATATGCCTAAGGAACAGAAGAAATACTCGTGAGTGCTGTCTATCCAAAAGTTAATTGGTGTCCTCTACCATCTGCTCATCTAAATCATCAGGACAATTTTAGAGAAGGATTTAGGCACTTGAACTAAAATTACAAGTGATTCATGATGTTGAAATTTGATTATAAATGAGGGAACTTGTGGTTGGTGTAATGAAATTCTGACCAAGCCCCAGGGTCCATCACGCTGAGATCATTATCCTCACAAAAAGAAAAAGCCTGGTGTGTAATTCCTTTTATAGTCTGAGAAGCAAAGACTGCAAAGGAAACCCATGTCCACTGTCTAAGTGACCATTTGATAAAAAGGGATTCACGATTGAAGCTTGTTGAATGACAAGGCCACACAGGAAGGAGAGAAACACCATAAATTATTTCCTGGTGGCTTCTAACTTAATATAATCCTCACTGGCAATAATTGTCATTAATGAACCCAAAACTGGTAAAGTATACTTGCTGATAAAATTTCAATTTAATTTAATTTAATTTAATATTTATTTATTTAGGATTGAATCCAGTGCCACACACATACTTTCTACTACTAGGCTGCAGCAAAAACTTGTTTTATTTTGTTTTGTTTTTAATTTTTATTTGAAAGAGGATCTCACTGTTACCGAGCCTGGATGTGGCCTTGAGCTAGTGAACTTCCTGGCTCTACCTCCAATAATGGTGGAATTTCAGGTGTGAACCACTGTTTTCAGCTCAAATTTTCAGTTTTAATTTAAGAATCGTCTTCAGAACGTGAATCCAAATTGTTAACTTGTATTCATGCAGATACTTATTCTGTTTCAGTTCCAGTGATAAAACAAACATGGTGTTTAAAGTATTCAGGACACGTTCTTCTAAAAGGGTACATACTTTCAGTAAAATGAAGGTGCATAACATGTTGTTGGGCTGGGATTTTAGCTCGGTTGG
Organism: Pedetes capensis; assembly: GCA_007922755.1. Taxonomy (NCBI): domain Eukaryota; kingdom Metazoa; phylum Chordata; class Mammalia; order Rodentia; family Pedetidae; genus Pedetes; species Pedetes capensis. The sequence goes on along the minus strand of VMDO01040550.1, from coordinate 9,538 downwards.
TAGAGCACTGCTCTGCAGTCTCTGAGGTACTGAGTTCAATTCCCAGCACCACCAAAATAGGAGAAGGAGGTGGCAATCCACTCCCAAAGCAATCCCGAAACAATCAGCAATTGAAAACCCTAAAAGGGTGTCTATGAGTCAGACATGACTCGAGGGCATCTCGAGTGCAGTGGAGTAGGATCCGACACATAGCAACCCTATGTACAGCAAAGCGAAACACTCTTCAATTCTATGCCAGGCATACAATCTTATTTATGTTTAAGCACATTGTTGCAGATACTGTATCCATTCAGCTAGTGGAGGATTTTCATTTTTCTTCACTGACCTGCCACTCTCCCAAACATGATGTCCTTCTCTGGGGATTGGTCCCTCCCAGACTACACATCCAAAATAAGTGAGATGCAGTGTAGCAATCATTGATTCCAAGGAGCACTCTGGTTGCACTTCTTCTAAGACAGAGCTATTGGTTTTTTTGGCAGTCCATGTATATTCAATAATCATCTCTACTACCATAATTCAAAAGCATCAATTCTTCTCCTGTCTCCCTGTTCAATGTCCAGCTTTCACAACCATATGATAAGACTGAAAATACCATGGCATGAGTGAGGCGCATCTTCATCTTCAATATAATATCTTTACTTTCCAATACTTTAAAGAGATCTTTTGCCACAGCTTTTCCAAAAGCAATGTATCCTTTAATTTCTTGAGTGCTGCTTCCACAGGTGTTGATTGTAGAACCAAGTAAAGCAAAATCTTGGACAAACTCAATCTTTTCTCCATTCATTGTGAAGTTGCATACTGACCCAGTCATAAGGATTTTTGTTTTGTTGATGTTGAGTCACAATCCATACTGAAGGCTATGTTCTTTGATCTTCATCAGTAAATGTTTCAAATTCTCTTCACTTACAGCAAACAGAGCTTGTCATCTGCATAAAGCCAGTTGTTAATGAGTCTTCCTCCAGTTTTGATGCCACATTTTTCTTCATAAAGTCCAGTTTCTCAGATTATTTGCTCAACATAGAAATTGAAGAGATATGCTAAAAGGATACTGCCCTGATGCACATCTTTCTCTATTTTAAAGCAAGCAGTGTTTCCTTGTTCTGTTCGAATGACTGTCTCCTCATCCGTGTATAGGTTCCTCATCAGTACAATTAGGTGCTCTGGTATTCCCATTCTTTGTAGTGTTATCCATAATTTGTTATGATCCACACAGTCAAATGCCTTTGCATAGTCAATAAAACATAGATATGTTTCTGATTTTATCTGCTTTTGGCTAAGATCCATCTGACATCAGCAATGATGTCACTGGTTCCCTACCCTCTTCTGAATCTGGCTTAATTTTCCAGGAGTTTCTGTCTATACACTGCTATAGTCACATTTGGATGATCTTTAGTAAAATTTTGCTTGTGTGTGATATTAATGATATTGGTTGATAGTTTCCACATTGTTGGATCCGTTCTCTTGGGAATAGGCACAAATGTGGATCTATTCCAGTCAGTTGGATAGGTAGCTGTTTTCCAAATCTGTTGGCATAAACATGTTAACACCTCCAGTGCTGCATCTGTTTGTTGAAACATCTCTATTGGTATCCCATCAACTCCCGGGGCCTTGTGTTTTGCCAGTTCCTTCAAGGAACCTTCTACTTAGTCCTTCAGTGCTATTGGTTCCTCATCATATGCAACCTCTTGAAATGGTTGGTTATCCACCAATTCTCTTTTGTATAATGACTCTGCGTGCTCCTTACATCTTCTTTTGATATTTCCTGCATCATTTAATATTTTCCCTTTGGTTTTCTGTCCTCAGTTCTTTGCACATGTCATTAAAATATTTGATTTTATCTTCTCAAGTTGCCTTTTGAAATCTTCCATTTAGTTCCTTAACTTCATCATGTCTTCCTTTTACTTTAGCTGCTCAACATTTAAGGGCAATCATTAGAGTCTCTTTTGACATGTAATTTGGTCTTTTCCTTTTTTCCTTTCTATTTAATAACCTTTTGCTTTCCTCGTGTATGATATCTTTGATGTCATGCCACAACTCATCTGGTCCTCTATTATTCATGTCTAATGCATTAAACTTGTTCTTGAGGTGGTCTCTGAACTTAGGTAGGATGTACTCAAGGTCATACCTTGGCTCTCATACACTTGTTCTAATTTTCTTCAGTTTCAGTCTGAATTTGTATATGAGCAGTTGATGGTCTGTATAGTTAATTATGCTGTCTATTTTACTTGGAAATTTATAAAACAGCAGATGTTAAATGTCATTTGCACACACACACACACACCATGGTAAATATGAGAAGTGACAGATGTGATAAGGAATTTGACTGTGACTTAGTATACAAATGATACATATATCAAATCATCACTATGTGTATCTTAGATGGGTACAGTTTTGTTAAGAGAACATTTTAAGTTATAATTAAATGTGAAATAGGAGATGAAAAGGCAAATACATATGGCAGCACCTACATAGATAAAAATGAAACTCTGCTATTCAGTCTACCTTCTAAGAAACACAGACTAAATTTTCAGGATTAATAGAAGTATGTCTATAATGTCCCAATATTTTTAAGAAAAACTGCCGGGAGCCAAGACCATAAGTAACTTTTTACAAGATACCCTGATGAAAAGGTGCAGGGTGTGGTGAAAACAGCAAATGTTCAGCCACAGGACATTGTGACCTTTGAATAGAAATTACCATCTGAAAGCGGTTGTCAGGGTTACAGGAGAAGCTGAGGACTTCTGAAGAATCACCTGGCTCCTGTGACTTTCTTGCCCCTCCCCTCCCCCTCCATGTGTATTTAAGCTACAGCACAACATTAAAGACTTTGGAGCTTGATCAGACAGCCTGTCTTGCTCTCATCCTTCGTGTCTCTTGTCTCTCTCTCTCTCTCATTCATTCGCCCCTTACTCTAGGTCCCTGTTGAACAGCCCCGCGGGCCCGGGCAAAAAACTAGGATGACTGTAATAATCTAATCCTACATAAAATGTGCCTATAAATGCAATTGTGTGAATAGAAAGATTTTTCCCTAACTCTGCATTTAATACACAGTTAATGGAGATTGTGTTTTTACATTTCTGAATATGTCCATAGTGTGTATGGAGGATCATGAGACATTGTCTGTAAAGTTAGGGAAGGAACATTTAAAGAAAAGTTGGCATAATCATTGCCTCTCTGTCATTAGATGTCAAGATTATATCTTGTTTTGAATTGTTTAAAATCATTCTAATCAACTGGAATAATAAGGTGAACCTGGTATCGGAATTTGATCTTGGAGAGTCTATTCATATAGAGGATCTGTAACCCCAAAAATGTAATAGTATTGTGTAAATAGAAAAGAATTTTAACTGTGTTACAGATCTCATTTTGAAATGGAAATAGACTTGGGCTCATGTCCATACCACAGCAGAAAAAGACTTTAAGAGCTTAAGAAAAGACCTTCTCATTTCAAAAACTACGTATGTCTTGGTACTTGTTTTCCCTTTATATTAAAGACGGAGGACTCTCAGAAGAAAGCCAAAAAGAATTTTAGAACAGATTTCACTTCCCAGTTTGGCCAAACTATAAATAAATTCATTTGCCTTCACCAATTTCTGTTCCATAAATTTTATTGAAAATCAATGATATCAAAAATTGGTAGGACTACAAACTGACTGGTCAGTTGTAGGAATAATGGGAAATTTCTGGGGCATGCTTTTAACTTTGCTGTGAGCCTAAAACTATTCTAATTAATAAAGTCTGTTAAAAAATAATTTGGGTAGCTGGGCACAGGGGTGCACTCCTGCAATCCCAGTGGTTTGGGAGGCAGAGGCAGGAGGATCACAAGTTCGAGACCAGAGGCAGTCGGCATAATTTAGTAAGACCCTGTCTCAAAAAAGTAAAACAAAAAGGGCTGGGGGTGCAGCTCAGTGGTCCAGCACTTGCAGAGCATGCAAGTGCAAGGCCCTGGGTTCAACCCCCAGTACCACAAAAAATAAGTAAATAAATAACCCATTCTACTATTTCCACTTTATAAATAAGTTTTCATTTCTAGCACAGCAATTTTGTATATATCTTCTACTTTACTATCCTTCAAAACCATTATTTCTTTGCTAATAGCATCATTAACTCATGTGTTAATGAGTACATAAATAGGGTCTGAAATTTATAACACTTTTGTACTACCCTAAACCATTTTTCCACCCCCAGACCTATGTCACTTTGCCATAGTATGGGGGCTTGTGTGTTGTGATGAGGCTGAAATCTATGCCACAGGTATCTCAGAGACTAGCAGGGTTATCCATGGTGGACAGGTTTTAGCTGAGCTTCTAGATCAAGACAGACTAAGGAACCCCTCCCGAAACAATTAGCCATTGAAAACACTATAGCAAAGAAACACTGTCAGATATAGTGCCGGAAAATGAGCACCCCAGTTTGGAAGGCACTCAAAAGACTACTGTGGAAGAGTTACCTCCTCAAAGTACAGTCTACCTTGATGACAGAAATGGAGTAAAGTCCCAGGGACCTCCATTTGCTGATGTGGCATGACTCAAAATGGGGAGAAACAAATGTAAACATCCATTAATAATTGGAACATGGAATGTACATAGTATGAATCTAGGAAAATTAGAAATTGTTAAAAGATAAATGGAGCACATAAACATTGACATTCTAGGTATCAGTGAGCTAAAATGGACTGGCAAGGGTCATTTTGAGTCAGATAATCATATAGTCTACTATGCTGGGAAAGATAAAATAAAGAGAAATGGAGCTGCCTTCATCATCAAAAAAGACATCTCAAGATCTGCCCTGAAATACAATGTTGTCAGTGACAGAATAATATCCATATGTCTACAAGGAAGGCCAGTTAGTATGACTAATGTTCAAATTTATGCACCCACCACTAAGGCCACAAATGAAGAAAGGGAAGATTTCTACCAGCTTCTGCAATCTGAAATAGATCAAACAAGCAATCAGGACATACTGATAATTACTTGTGACTGGAATGCAAAGGTTGGAAACAAAGAAGAAGGCTCAGTACTTGGAAAGTATGGTGTTAGTGGCAGTGAAAATACTGGAGATCACATGATAGAATTTTGCCAGATCAATGACCTTTTCATTGCAAATACACTTTTTCAACAATATAAATGAAGACTATACACATGGACTTCACCAGATGGAACATACAGGAATCAAATTGACTACATATGTGCAAAGATATGATGGAAAAGCTCTATAGAAAATGTCAAAACAATACCAGGCACTGACTGTGGATCAGACCATCAACTTTTCATATGCAAGTTCAAACTGAAGCTGAAGAAAATTAGAACAAGTATACAAAAGCCATGGTATGACTTGAGTATATCCCACCTGAGTTCAGAGACCACCTCAAAAATAGGTTTACTGCATTAGACACAAATGATAGGAGACCAGAAGAGTTGTGGTATGACATAAAAGATATTCAAGAAGGAAGTAAAAAGTTATTAAAAAGACAATAACAAAAGAAAAGACCAAATTACATGTCAAAAGAGACACTGGATCTTGCCCTTGAACGTCCAGCAGCTAAAGTAAAAGGAAGACATGATGAAGTTAAGGAACTAAACAGAAGATTTCAGAAGGCAGCTAGAGAAGACAAAAACAAATATTATTATGACATGTGCAAAGACCTGGAGGCAGAAGACCAAAAGGGAAGAACACACTCTGTGTTTCTCAAGCTTAAGGAAGTGAAGAAAAAATTCAAGCCTCGAGTGACAATAGTGAAAGATTCTACAGGGAAAATATCAAATGATGCAGGAAACATCAAAAGAAGATGGAAGGAGTGCACAGAGTCATTATACAAAAAAGAATTAGTAGATGACCAACCATTCCAAGAGGTTGCGTATGAAGAGGAACCAATGGTATTGAAGGACGAAGTGGAAATTGCCTTGAAAGAACTGCCAAAACACAGGCTCCAGGAATTGATGGGATACCAATAGAGATGTTTCAACAAATAGATGCAGCACTGGAGGTGTTAACATGTTTATGTCAACAGATTTGGAAAACACCTACTTGGCCAGCTGACTGGAGGAGATCCATATTTGTGCCTATTTTCAAAATGGAGATTCAACTGAATGTGGAAACTATCAAACAATATCATTAATATCATACATAAGCAAAATTTTACTACAGATCATTCAAAAGCAACTGCAGCAGTATATAGACAGGGAATTACCAGAAAATCAAGTGGGATTCAGAAAAGGCTGGTGAACCAGGGATCAGGTGGATATTAGCTGAAAGCAGAGAATATCAGAAAGATATCTATGACTATGCAAAGGCATTTGACTGTGAGGATCATAATAAATTATGGATAACACTTCAGAAAATGGGAATACCAGAGCACCTAATTGTACTCATGAGAAATCTGCACATGAACCAGGAAGTAGTTGTTCAAATACAACAAGGAAACGCTGCCTGGTTTAAAGTCGAGAAAGGTGTATGTCAGGGCTGTATACTTTCACCATATCTCTTGAATTTATGTGCTGAGTAAATAATCTGAGAAGCTGGAATTTATGAGGAAGAACATGGCTTCAGGATTGGAGAAAGACTCATTAACAACTGGCTTTATGCAGATGACACAACTGTGCTTGCTGAAAGTGAAGAGGATTTAAAATATTTACTGATGAACATCAAAGATCAGAGCCTTCAATATGGGTTGTGACTAAACATCAACAAAACAAAAGTCCTTATGACTGGGTCAGTATGCAACCTCACAATAAATGGAGAAAAGATTGAGCTTGTCCAAAATTTTGCTCTGCTTGGCTCTATAATCAATACCCACGGAAGCAGCAGTCAAGAAATCAAAAGATGCATTTCTCTAGGAAAAGCTGTGACAAAAGTTCTCTTTATTGTATTGAAAAGCAAAAATGTCATATTGAAGAAAAGGTGCATCTGACTCACACCATGGTACTTTCAGTCACATCATATGGTTCTGAAAGCTGGATATTGAACAAGGGAGACAAGAGAAGAATTAATGCACTTGAATTATGGTGCTGGAGACATCTACTGAATATACCATGGATGACCAAAAGAACCAACAGATCTGTCCTAGAGGAAGTGCAACCAGAGAGCTCCTTGGAAGCAAGAATGTCCAGAGTATGTCTTACATATTTTAGACATGTAGTCAGGAGAGATCAATCCCTGGAGAAAGATATCATGTTTGGGAGAGTGGCAGGTCAACAACAACAAAAAAAGGAAAACCCTCCACCAGATGGCTTGACACAGTGTCTGGAATAATGGGCTTAAATATAAATAGATGGTGTGCCTGGCACAGAATCAGGAAGTGTTTTGATCTGCTGTACCTAGGGTAACTATGAGTCAGACTTGACTGAACAGCACCTACCAACAACAACAACAAATCATTTTTTCATGCATTGGTATTTATTTCCCAAAATTTGGTACATGGCATGATTATTATGCAATTCTTGTGATGAATGTCACTGTATTTTTGTTCCTAGCATAAAACTAAATGAATCTTTCTATAGCTGTCCTGGTACTGAGGCATTCTCGTATTGTTACAAATAACTCATCCTAAAGCATGATATTGCTCGCTGTGCATCAACATTTACTCAGATCACTAAATTTTAACCTATAATTTATATTTCCCTAAAATATAAATCTTTCCAAATACATGAAAATTTTTTGGAATAACCAGTTAAAAATACTATCAGTCTACAATATAGTTGTTGTTGTTGTTGTTGTTAGGTGCCGTTGTGTCAGTGTCCGACTCATAGCGACCCTCATAGGGCTTTCAATGGCTGTTTCAAGATTGCCTTGGGAGAGGATTGCCAGGTCCTTCTCCCATTTTTGCGGTGCTGGGACTTGAACTCAGGACCTCAGAGACTGCAACGCAGCGCTCTTCCAATTGAGCTAAATCCCAACTCCTAACAATATAATAGGAATGATTAAAGGAAACTCTAAATCTAGGGTGGACTGTTTGAAGAACACAGCTAAGTAGCTCTTAGGAAAGTGTGGTACTTCCCCACACTCACTCTATTACCACTCAGCCAGGTTCCAGACAAAACTTTACCCCTATTGAGCATGAATTTATACAAATACTTAATCTGTGTCTGAGTTATCCTCATGTGTAAATTCACAGTAGCACCTGCCTCACAGATTTTAAAGATTGCAGAAGTGATTGTGTGCCACCTTCATAGCACAGATGTGTATATAATGCATGCTTTTAATAATTCTTAGACAACTCTTTGAAACTTCCCTTTAAAACAGAAAATAGGCTTCCAGTTAAGATGGTTAGCACCCACATTTTAACTGGGGAGGGAAAAGTGAGGGGAAAAACACAGTTCTCTACTCAAAACTCAGAAAGAATGGAAAGCAGCTTTAATTATTGACAAAAAGGACTGTGCAAGGTCAATTGGCCAAACAGTGATAATTAAAATAACTGAGAAGGTGGAAATGGTGTTGAGACTCACCAGAATCTCCACCATAGGACAAGAAACAGTGAAGCAATTCACAGGACACAGTGCCCTCCAGGAGAGTGAGTAGCTGCCAAGAGGTATTGCAGAGAAAAAGGATTCTCCAGGGAGGAGCCTGGGCTGGGGGTCCCACTATGGGTTCTCAGATGAGATGATTTCAGTTTTGACTAGGGATAGATTGTCACCTCCCTGACCTCTGGTGGCATGGGAACTGTGCCTCAGATTGAGACTCTTTGGGTGGTTAAGTATCTGTGGGCCAAAAATTCCTGAGACAGAGAAAAGTGTCTCCTGCCACTGGAATCAGCATCTAGAGGGATACTGAATGTCCTGTGCTGTGTTTGGTGGCTGCGGATGCTGGGAATGGAGATAAGCACAGGTGATCCTGGAACTGCAAGCTGGAAGGAAATAGGTATGGCTCTGTTGCATTTGGAAGGCTGGTAGTGCCAGAGGTGGCTGGTTCCACTGGAACCATGGGCCACTTGGTGCCAGACAATGGCAGCTACTAAGGATAGTGGCCCATAGTGAATTTTAGGTCAGGGTGTATCAGGGAGCAAGACTGGCAACCCAGCTGAGATTCCTCTCCCATCCAGGAAATGTATGCAACTGAGAGAGCTGAGGTAGGAAAAGCCAACAACTGTGCTACAGGTGGACACTAGGCAGTGGAGAGCAAGATCCTATTCATGGGCCAGAAGAAAAAGAAGGGAGACAATTACTGGAGAACATCTGGAAAGATGGCATAAGTCAATCTAAGTCACATTCACATAATCTAAATCAATCAGTGCAAGATGAGCAGTTTGGGACTGATATGTATTGTAATTTTGTTTTGTTCTGTTTTTTCTTTTCCCTGATGAAGCTGAAAAGTTCTAGAGTTATGATTTTGTACTTTGTACTTCCTTGGGGCTTTGCCTGAGTTTTTATTGTTATTTTCATCAATACTTTCTTTTTTTCTCTCTCTCTCTGAGGGTGTTGAAAGTTCTCAGGTTCTGCTTATGCTATGTGAATTGCTCTGTGTGTTTGATTTATTTATTATTATTTTTGTCAGTATTTTTTCTTTTCTCTATTTTCTTTTTTCTGTAAGAGAGGTGACTTAT
>VMDO01040549.1:0-11841 GCA_007922755.1 Pedetes capensis | reverse complement strand
GTGGTCTTTTGTGGTTCCATATGAATTTTTGGATCATTTTTTCTATTTCTGTGAAGTCAGTCAGTGGAATTTTAATGGGTATTGCATTAAATCTATAGATTGCTTTTGGTAGGATAGCCATTTTTACAATATTAATTCTCCCTATCCAGGAGCAGGGGAGGTCTTTCCATTTTGTAGTGTCCTCTGCTATTTCTTTCTTTAATGTTTTGAAATTTTCCTTGTATAGATCGGCAGGGTCTTTGGTTAGATCGATTCCAAGGTATTTAATCTTCTGGTGGGTTATCATGAATGGTATCTTTCCTGAAATTTCCTTCTCTTCTTGTTTGGAATTGGTATAAAGAAAGGCTATTGATTTTTGTATGTTAATTTTGTAGCCTGCAACTTTGCTGAAGGAATTAATTAGATCCAGAAGTTTTTTGACGAGGTTTTGGGGTCTTTCAAGTATAAAATCATATCATCTGCAAATAATGATAATTTGACCTCTTCCTTGCCAATCTGTATCCCTTTGATTTCTTTCTCTTGGCAAGACATTTCTTCATAGATGAATAAACAGCCTCAAATTTTATTTTTCAATAGATAAATGCATCTTTTAATTTCCTGACATCTCAAATAAAAACATGTTTTGAACACCTTTTATGTACTATTGAGCATTTTTGTATACTCAATTTAGGACGCTAATGACATTACAAACATATACATAAAGTGTATGGAAAATAGTCAATGTTCTAAAGGCAGATTGGGAAAACTTTTTCTGTAAAGTGCCAGACAATATAAATGTTTAGCTTTGTGGGGCATACAGTCTCTGTCACAAATAATCAGTTCTTCCTCTGAAGACAAAAGCAGACATAGAAATTATATGATTAAGCACACATGGCTACATTCCAATAAAGCTTTATTTATAAAAACAGGCAGAACACATTTACTCTCAGGCTAACCCCTGCTCAAAAGGATTAATTTATACATACCAGGCACCAAAACCATTTAATTTTCATTGTGTTCACCTAAGTAAAATTCCCAGTAATTGTTACTGGTAAGGACAATTGAAAGAGTTTTCCTCCAAAGTCATATTTTATAAGATTTATAATCACTTCTATGGTCACTTAGTTATTAGCAATCAGATTTCTATTATCAATACCCTTGTTTAGTTCAGCATGTGCAATGCAAGGAACTAATAAAAATTCACAAAGTGTGTTCTATTCATTCTATTTATAATACAGTTATCATTGTTGTTAGGTGCAGTCAAGTTGGTGTCTGACTCATAGTGACCATATGTATAACAGGCAAAACACTATTGTCAGTGCTTCTGTGTTATTCATAAGATTTTCAATGGCTGATGTTTTGGGGAGTGGGTTGCTGGGTCCTTCTCCAAAGCCTACAGCATCTGGTGTTCCCAGGTGGTCTCCCATCCAGGTACTAACCAGCTCCAACCCTGCTTAGCTTCTGAGATCTGATGGGATAAGATGCCACAGTGGTAAGGCTGCAAACTATAATATAGTAGATGAAACAAAATCTCACCTGATTAAAATAGGTTGAAAGCTTGTTAAATAACCTGAAAGTCACTTTTCTAAAGACAACTACAGCATTTTATCCTAATATCTGCAGTGCTGCTGTCTGTTTAGGTTGAGGGAGCCTAGAGATTCTATGAGGAAAATAGAATAGTGCTCTCTGCTAACTTTTCCTTTGTGTTTACTTTTCTGAACACAAAGTAGAGTCATTATTCTAACACCATTTTCAAATGATGACATAACATGGCTGGAGGGCCTGGGACATTTTCTAGAATTATTCTTACTTCAGGAAATACATATTTAAAAACCTAAAACATGGGCCGGGCATGGTGGGGCACACCTGTAATCCCAGCGGCTTGGGAGGCGGAGGCAGGAGGATCACAAGTTCGAGACCAGAGGCAGTCTGCGTAATTTAGCGAGACCCTGTCTCAAAAAGTAAAAAAAAAAAAAATGGGCTGAGGTGCAGCTCAGTGGTCCAGCACTTGCAGAGCATGCAGACGCGAGGCCCTGGGTTCAACCCCCAATACCGGGAAAAAAAAAAAAAAAAACCTAAAACATTCCACTTGTCCAACATGGTTGCTTTTGCTCTGCCGACTTTAATGACTGTTAAATCCGTGGCTCGCAAGCGTGCCTTCCACTATGTCATTACTTAAGGAAGAACATTCCTGAAGTCCTGTATGAGCATTGCTTTCAGAGAAAGGCTGTCAGCGCTGTCACAAGTGATCATATGTTTAAGATGCTTCATGAGCTGTTGTTGTGAGATATGATGCTGGATTTTTACAAGGCCCCAACCCATGGTGGCTGCTGGTGTGTAGAAGCCAAGCCAATCAGAGAGACCCCTTGTGAAGTCTGGAGTCCTGGGTAAAATCAAGACCTACCAGCACATTTTGAAGAACTTTCACATCCCTATGGTCTTGGTTAGACTTTGGGGCCGTGGGTCCATGGCATTAGTGTGAATGGAAGTTTAGTGGTAACTTTGATTCGATCAGATCTCTCCACATTTGTTACTCCCCATGATGGAAGAGAGGTGATCAGGTGACAGTTTGCCTCCTCACACATCAGGCTTGGACAGCATGCTTTTCATGGATTCATAGAGATGTTCTCAGTTAAGAGCAGGCTCTGAGATGCAGACCCATGCTGTCTTACTCCTTTCTATCAGTGCTCTTCACTCCAGGAAGGAAAACAGCTTGAAATGAGAAAAGCTAGTGGCCAACCAATGGCTCTCCTTGTGTGTCTCTTGCAGGAGTCCTCTGGAACCTCTCGTCGTGTGATGCACTCAAAATGCCAATCATCCAGGATGCCCTGGCAGTGTTGACCAATGCGGTGATTATCCCCCACTCAGGCTGGGAAAATTCACCTCTTCAGGATGATCGGAAGATACAGCTTCACTCATCACAGGTGCTGCGCAATGCCACTGGGTGCCTAAGGTCAGTCCCACATCTTTCACTACCCTATATCTACATGTTGGGATTCAAGGGAGGAGACATGGGGCCCTCTGAGTTGTGGGGAGAGGAATGGGTGCCAGCGCTTGCACTCTGCAAGAGACTAAAGCTGCGGAACAGAGCATCACACTCAGGAATAGCAAACAACAAAGGTTTATTTACAAGGATAGGGAAGGGACAGGGGTTTAGGATGGTGAGAGGAGATGGGGGAAGGAAGGTGCTCAGCTGTTATCCCTGCGTCTGGGGCAGGGACTCCCAGGTGTCTTTGCTCATCTGGTCCAGAGTCTTCACCACTTTGGAGACCCTGAGCTTGACTCTCCAAGGCTTGCCTCTCGGAGTCTTGCCTCTCGAAGCGCTTGGTAAGATGATGGAGGATTTGATGAAGAGGAAAAGATCCGGTGGATACGGGAAGGTAGATGCGAGGATGGAGGTAGGCTGGATAAGGGTTGAAGGTAGGCTAAGGGTAGGCTAAAGGCTAGGTGGGTCAGGCAAGTGTAGGTCTCTGATCCTTAAGGAATCAGAGAACCAAGCAAGCTGTTCCTGGGTGATGGTCGGAGTGAGCTGTTGGGCTCTAGGGTCAGGAGTTTATATCCCCTTAAGCCAACTGTCATCCAACAGTCAAGGAATGACAGCTGGCCAATCAGGGAAGGGCTCAAGGGCCATGCGGGGCAAGGGCTAGGCCAATGAGGAGGCAGATGGGGCTTAGCCAATCAGGCCACAGGGAAACCTGAGCTGGCCAGTGCCATCTTGGCTCACTCGATGGGAGGGGGGAGGAGTGAGGTACCTGGATGTGGGGTAAAGGTGACCTGTTGCCATCTTGCCCCATAGGGTTGAATGGGGGCAAATGACCCAGATGTAGGGTAAGGGTCGACTGCCTTGGAGGACAGAGTTTGGTCCTCCAAGAGAACTAGATAGGCCCCTGGGATCCACTATATTTGGGTATCCTCAGTTCCACTAGGAATTCCCAACACCTACACCCATGTTTGACTTATTAACAAGATTCCTTAGGTTTAGGGCACACACACACACAAAGAACATTTTTATTCCAACAAGAAAAAAAGTCACTTTCTTTAATTGAAAACAATAGTTCATTCATAGTAATTTGATGTGACATCATGCATGTAAAACAACCAGGCATGCCAGGTGTTTCGGGAAAATGTGTAACAGACATGTAGGATATAGTTAACTATGATCAGCAGCTATTTCTATTCTTTTTAAATTTTCCTTGTGACTTCGTTTCTTAGAAATAGCTCTTCAACAAGTCCTGTTGTGTTAAATGATATCTTTAAATAATAAAAGTTGTAAACATGTGCTGATTCTCTCCAAATGCATTTTAAAAAAATCATCTCCCAGAAATCTGTTGAGATTTCTTAGAATTATCTTTATGACTTGTTTAATTTTTACTGTTTAGAAAAAAGGTAATAATCAAGATATGGTTTTTCTAAACTCTAGAACCTGTACTCTCAAGGATATTTTATTTTGTACTAAAGTTGGAAATTTCTACTGGGCAAAGGTAATGATGGAATGGGGTCAAAAAAGGGTTGTTAAAAACACATAGTTAAACAATTTACATTTAAAATTGAAATATCTAGAACTGCTTTATCTAGAGTGGCTCAAAGCTGCTATTTCTCCTACAATTGCTCTGTGTCTAGCTATTAAAACCACTCTCTGCTGAGAAGGAACAAAATCACCTGAGTTACACTAATAATTGTTTCATGAATATCCGTAACAGTGCTCAACCTCCAGCCTTAAAAGGAGCATCTGTGTTTGTGAATGTGTGAGCATGGAGAAATCCAGAGTCAGCCTCCATGATTCATGGGCAGAATGAGAATCCTCTGACAATTCTGGTTTTCCTCCAAGTCACAAAATAATGAAATTTTGACATGATTTCTCTGGATGGTCTTTACCATAAGCCACATTTACAGTGCTCTAAAATATCCTGTGGTCACATCCATTATATGACTTCTTAAATTTTGCTATCCTTAGGAAACCTCTCTCCACCAGAAGAAGCATAACTCTTGCAAAGTTAAGACTGACGGTACTTCTGACCTTCGGTGCTTGACTTTTTAAATTTAAGTTATTTGTACCTATTATAAGTAGGTCACCCCCTCCTAGCATCCTTTACTTGCAAAGCCAATTCCTTACAAAGTCTGTGGAAGCAAGTGCTTCAGAATCAATTGTAGCGCATTTTGAGTGAAGACCCAGTTAGCTCTGTCAGAGGGCAGTCTCTCTGAATAGCACAGTAACACAATTATGTCTTCCTGATGTTTGATGTAAGGATGTGGGGCACTGCCATCATGAGCGTATATTCAACATCAGGGGTAATACAGTGGATGAAGAAGCTAGACTTGTGTATGTCATGGGTCCCCTGTTAGAGAGTCCTCTGGTTAAGATCTGGGAGGTAACCCCATAGAAAGGGGAGGTCAGACCAAGATGGCTCCCCATCCTTGTTCACATACGATCCACCCTTGCTGCTTCTGCTGCTGGTTAGAAGGGACAACACCTCAGCGGGGAGAGAGAGAGAGAAAGAGGGAGAGAGAGAGAGAGAGAGAAAGAGAGAGAGAGAGAGAGAGAGAGAGAGAAGACACTTGGTTTAAAAAGAATTTACTGTAGCCAAATCAGATTTCCTCAGCCAGGATGCAACCAAGATTAGTGATTTCCCATGCTTCTGAGTTTATTATGGAAGTGACAAAGCAAAACCCAACAATATATAGTGGAACTTTAACTTCTTTAATTCATTAAGCTTCTACTCTCCTAAAGAAAGAAAGGTGAGTTCTCCCCGCATATCTGAATGTGTTTATCAATCATTCCACATCAATGAGCCTCATGGACTAGGAGATGAAGAAAAAAGCCCTGGAAAGGGCTAAGATGAACATGTCAATAAAGACTCAGTGAACATAAACATCCAAGAAATTTCTGTTTTTCTCCATTTACTGAAAAACAGCAGGGCCAACATACCCAAAAACTCACACATGACTACAGCATGATAGATTTTAGGTTTTAGTTTGTGAGTTTATTTGCGTTATTGGTTTTTCCAGCAACTCCTAGATCTTTGTTCACATTAAAGAAACGCCTTCCTATACTGCTTCTGACTTTTGCCATTTTATCTCATGAGCATTTGCTGAGTTCCAGCTGTGTGAAGGGTAGGCCCTGGGAGAAAGAGTTTCTCGTTCAGTTCCTGCCCTTCAGAAACTCCTAACTTGGTGGAAGGAGGTGGCACCCACACAGTGAGCCCTAGCATGATACCCGCTGTCATGTTAAGGTCATGATTAGGGTAGTAAAGGAAAGAAAAACAGGGAAATGAGTCATAAACCCAGCCAGGTCTGGTCTAAAATGGCATCAAGGATCTGGTGGGAGTGGAAAGGACTTTGCCAGTGGATACACTGAGAAAACACTATGCCCAACATGAAGGAATTCTAGGCAGTTTTGAGGAACATTGTCTACAGAGACTAGATTCTTAAATAAAAATTAAATGGTTATTATTCATAGAATGCTGTCTTCCAAGGATCTGAAAGTCTGAGTCAAAAACAGTCAGCCTTCTGTCTCCATAGGTCTCTCATCCATGGATTTAACCAAGTGTAGGTGGAAAATATCTGAAAAGAAATCTTATCTGTATTGAATACGCGCAGACTTCTTTTCTTTGTTGTTTTTCTTTAAACAATACAGCATAGCAGCTATTTACATGACATTTACATTGTATTTGGTATTCAGTGATGATTTAAAGTATAGAGGAGGATTGTGTTGATTATATACAAATGCTATGTCATTTTATGTAAAGGATTTGAGCATCTGTGGATTTTGGAATATGTAGGGAGGTCCTGTAACCAATTCTTCAGGAATACCAAGGGATGACCACACATCTTTTATTCTCTTACCAATTAGAAGCTCAGTAAAATCATGTTTAGTAAGTTGAGAGACCACATCCTGACCTTCAAGCCACTTCCTGATTCTTGATCCAGACCATGCCCATTCTACCACACAGAGAGGAAATATAAAGTTACGTGATATGAAATGGTTAATAGATCTGTGCTTAAAACAACACACAACAACCAAACCACAAGCTGACAAGTGGCCCCCACTTTCTCCTTTGTGCCAGTTCTTTTAATCCACTTAATGTTGATTGAATGGTATCCACTTGGCCAGCATCCTTTTTGCCTTTTAATGCCAATATTCTTCCTCTCCCTACTCCCTTACTTTTCATTCTCCTCTCCTAAACCTTGCTAGGGTTTGGATGTGACTTGTCTCTCAGAGATTCATATGCTGGAAGCTTGGACCCAGTGTGGCAACTTAGAGAAACGTTGGAACCTTTAAGGAGAGGGGCCTGGTGGAAAGCAATTGATTGTAAAGCTCAAGGGATGTTGGTTAGTTCCCTTGAGACAAATTGTTATAAGAAAAGTAATCTTGGCCCTGGAATCTCTATGGCTTCTTGCTTGCTATGGCATCTCTTCCACATGTTCTTGTCACTATGTGTGTGAATCAGCCATGAGGTCCTCACCAGAAGCCAAGCACATGGTGTTGCCTGATCTTGAAATTCCAGCCTCTGAAATTGAGACCTAAATCAGACTCTTTTCTTTATGAAGTACCAAGAATCAGTTATTTTGTTATAGCAACAGAAAACAAACTAAGCTGGGATTTAGATATGGAGGAGGCAGGTAGCTATGACAGAGGTAGTCATTTAGCCCCTGTTGAAATCTTCGTTTAGACAATTAGAATAATGGGTACCCTTTAAAAAAATAAGAAGAAAAGACTGTATTTTAAGGAATATCCTAAACAATAACAATATATTTTCTTCCAGTACTTAGACTCCTACATTCTTTGACCAATGACTTTAAGATGAGTTAATATTTGGGACTTGTTTCTAACTATGGTTTCAAGAATGTATTAAGAAAACAAATTATGAAAGAAAATAAAACACTTTTCCTAGGATAGTATTTTCTAAACCAGTATAGTTTATCCATCCAATAGAGGGAGCATATGGTAGGTAATTTGTCAGATCATTATTGGAAACCATTATTTTTGTTCTTGAGCAGAATTCAGACTTGTTTATGTCATTTCAGGGTGAGAAGCTGAGGTTAAGAATTTAAGCAATTACAATTCTAAAAGAGATCACCTTTTCATTTTTAAGAAAGAAAAACAAGTTTATGAATGCAGCTGTAGTGCTCCTAAATATCCAAATGCTCAGCAGACAGAAATTTAAGTGAGTAAAATAAGCATTCCTTAGGAAGCCAAAATCTGACCAGCTGACTGCCACCACTCTACCTTTAGACAACATCACAGGCTTAACAGACTCTATCCAGTTTCTCTTGCTTCCCTTCAGCAGGGGATATTGCTCAGTATGGATGGTGGTCCCCTCTCTACCTGACTTGAAAAGGGGCCACGCTCACAGGGAGTATTCTACAGAGAGGAACCACTCGCCTCTGCCTTCTGCAAGGAGGCAGATGAGTCTTCAAGGGAAGAATCACAGCATATTGACATAGCAAAAAGTTAAGCACTTATGAAATACCAAATGAAAAGTTAATGCCCTGAGGCCTTTTCCATTTAAAATTCATTTTGGGGTAGGAAATGGAATTTTTCTCAGGTAGATCTATCTATTTGTCCCTGAAGTACCTATCTGTCACTGAGGAGAGAGAATAGAAATGGGAAACAAATCTCTTAGATTTTGGTGGAGGAGAGAGTTGGTAAGATATGACAGTGGCTCGATTGTGGGGTGGGAAGGCAGGTGTTGGAGCCAGGAGAGGTCAGGGCCCAGGCTTCATCTATAGATTCTGCCTCCTACCATCCCCCACCAACCCAAAACACCCTCATTTCTCATTCTTCCTCATTTCTTCTCTTTTTCTAGTTGTATCTTTTGCCTTAATTCTGCCACTTCAATCTTTAATTTTTAATAAAAGCTATTGTAGGTTACTGTCCAAAAAAATGTGGGAAGTTGTTAAAAAGGCTTTAGGACAGAAATACAAGTGAGATTATGTTGTGAGACTTTCCCTTCTTCATTTTATGATTTAGAACTCCCCCAGGGACATGGCTTCAGACACCCCAACTCAGGCTGCTCAGACCTTGAAATAGATTCAATTTTGTGCTCATGACTTTTGTTGTGCACCATGGAATCAAATGCATCTCTTATCCCTTGACCAGGATAATCATCACCTTCAACTGGAAACATGTATTCACTGACTGCAACCTAAAAATTGACCGGTGAGGTCATGTTGGCTCTGCCTGCAGACAAGCTTTTGTTGGCTGGGGTCAGTGTGGTGGGTTCAGTAAATATCCCCCAAAATTCACATATATCCATAACCTTGGGCCTATGGCTGTACCACTGTGGCATCCAATCCCATCAGATCTTGGAAGCTAAGCAGGGTCAGACCTGGTTGGTACTTAGATGGGAGACCGCCTGGGAACACCAGGTGCTGTAGGCTTGAGAGAAGGACCCGGCAACCCACTCCTAAAAAACAGCTATTGAAAACACTGTGAATAGAAGAGAAGCACAGACAATAGTGTTTCTTCTGTGGTACATAGGGTCAGTATGAGTTGGACACTGACTCGATGCCACCTAACAACAACAGCATAATCTTGGAATGTGACTTCATTTGGAAATAGGGTCTTTGGTGACCTAATTAGTTAAGATCAGATCACACTAGATTGGCAGTCCCTAAATCTGATGAACCATGTCTTCAGAAGACACACACTGAAAAATACAGGGAAGAAGGCCAACTGAAGACCTTCAGAACATGGAGTAATATAGCTTCAGACCAATACTGCTAGAAGCCACCATAACTAATATAAGAGGAAGGCATTCTTCCCAAGAACCTCAGAGGGAGCATAACCCTGCCGATACTTGGATTTGGGACCTCTGTCCTCCAGAACTGTGAGAGAACACATTAATGCTGTGTTAAGCCAGGCATTTATGCTGCGTTGTTCTGGCATCTCCTGAAAATGAATGCAGTCACCTCAATAAGAAACAGAAGGGGAAATGCAAAGCCAGAGTCCTGCCTGAGAACATAGCATAGGGAAAGAGTGAGTAAATAACTCAGAGGTTGCCTGTCACCAGATGGTGCCCATTTCAGGGACAACCCAGATAGGGACCAGGTTTTGTCTGTGCACAAGGCTGTTACTCTCCATGTTGTTCTTGTTAGGTGCTGTTGAGTTGGGTCTGACTCATAGAGACCTTCATAGGGTTTTCAATGGCTGATTGAAGATTGGATTACCACATCCTTCTTCCATTTTTGTGGTGCTCAGGATTGAACCTGGGTCCTCAGAGAGTGCAGAGCAGCACTCTATGAACTGAGCTCAAATTCCCTCCATAGCCCAAGTAAAAAACAAAGCATTACCTATGAAAGATTGCGCTCTGCAAGCCCAGATATGGCCACCTCAGCTAAGAAGGTTCAAGTTCAATCTCTTGACTCGATAGGCATTAAATAAGGGTCTTCCTACAGGTGGATCTGATTTCTGCCTTCTCTGCTCTCTCTTATGAGCTCTCTCTTATGCGCCTTCATTGTCCCATCTGGCTTTGAACCTGCTTCTAACCATGACTCATCATGGATTTATCCAACACTGGGGACAGACAGATGTCATTCCAGGTTTTTACACAGGGAACATGGCATGGTGTAAGTCTCTTTCCAGAAGCCAACTCCCGCAGCTGTGTGCAGAATGAATGCTTTCTGTATTTACTATGAAACATGACTGCATTTCCCATTTATAATATCACAAGTAAATACCCTGAAGACTCCTGCCATTGTGATTATCATCGTTTCGGAATGAACTGCAGGTAAACCTTTGCTGAGTATCTTTCTTTTCCTTTTAATGTAACATCTAGCTCAATGAGACAACCCTGATCAACATTACTGTATGGCTGCATTGCATTTAGTCTTGGGACCTTGGGACTTGATCTCTTGCTGAAGCGTCTGCATAAGGCTGGCTTTGCTAACTTCTGCAGCTCATTTCCTAATGGCACCAAGTCATTTATTTATTTTTATTATTCGGTTCCCACTTCAGTATCTTGTCCTGAAGGACAACAATATACAGCTGTAATTCTTTCCATCCATCTTTGTGTACACAAGAATGTTATTAAGCCCGTCAAAGGAGCTGCACTGTGCCTGTGCTTACGAGTATAATTAAACTCAGACCCTCAATTAGTCATTTTAACCCATGTAATGGATGAGCACTTGGTCCCACAGTGCCACTAATTCCAGAGTGACCTTGAGAAAACCCATCACAAAGTAATGCTAATGATAATCACACTCAGGCTGGAAAGCTCCAAGGGCATTTATTTTATCTGGATTACTCTTGCATTAGCCACAGGTAAGAAGAGGAAATATTACTATTTATAACTTAAGGTCATGATAGTGTTATTCATCTATTCAAAAGAATATTTTATAAAAGGTTTATTTTTTAAATGCCGTAGGATGAGCTTTGAACTGGCTTGCCCCTGGCTCCCCTGGCGAAGGGCATGTGTCAGCTGCCTGGAACGCTCTATATCTGGGTTCTTGGTAAGGGACAGGATTTTGTCTTTGCATAGGGAACACACTTGCTTTGTACCATGTGCCTCCTCGCTCCCTATTTTCCACCCCTTGGCCTAAAGCAGAGAAAGTGCTTTGTTGGGCAGCAGTCCACTCCTGTGTGTCTTCTTGAGTCAACCCTCAGCATGGGAGGTTCTCTAAGATGAGAGGGAACAGAGTTCAGTGGGAGTCAAGGGTCTTAGTGCTCATTAGATAGAGTGGTTGCTGGCCATCTCAAAAGCCCCATTGGTGACAAGGCTGAAATCTACCATAGTAGATCCCAGCACTTCTGTCCCACTCTCCCCTGCCCAGTCAGTAGGGGATGGTGGTTTATACTTGCTCAGTGGCCATAACAAAGTATAATGGACTCCATGGCTTAAGCCACAGAAATATTTGTCCTCA
>VMDO01040548.1:0-11814 GCA_007922755.1 Pedetes capensis | reverse complement strand
CCACGCAGGTCAAACAGCACCTGAGCGCAGGTGGTGAGTAGAGTTCACATATGCTGAGGCCCCTGCGGTTCAAAAGAAAGCTACAAATATCTTCTTATTGTTAGGTGCCGTCAAGTCAGGTCTGACTCATAATGACCCTATGTTTAGATTCCATTAGAAAGCTAGGTAACCCCTAAGTGATGACAAACATAGACAAATCATGTCTTACTACTGGAAGGCAGCCTGCAGCCGTAGCCCCGTGGCATCCGATCCCGTCAGATCTTGAAAGCTAAGCAGGCTGGGGCCTGGTTAGTACTTGGATGGGAGACCACCTGGGAACAGCAGGTGCTGCAGGCTTGGGAGAAGGACCCGGCAACCCACTCCCAAAAATCAACCCACCATTGAAAACCCTATGAACAGCAGAGAAGGACTGACAATAGTGTTTGACCTGTTGTATGCAGGGTCGCTGGGATTTAGCTCAGTTGGTAGAGCACTGTGCTGCAGTCTCTGAGGTCCCGAGTTCGATTCCCAGCATCGCAAAAATGGGAGAAGGATGTGGCAACCCACTCCCAAGGCAATCCCAAAACAATCTGCCATTGAAAACCCTATGAGGGTCGCTATGAGTCAGACACGACTTGACGGCACCTGACAACAACAACAAGTCCCCTGCGGTTCAAAAGAAAGCTACAAATATCTTGTTATTGTTAGGTGCCGTGGAGTCAGGTCTGACTCATAGTGACCCTATGTTTAGATTCCATTAAAAAGTTAGGTGACCCCTCACTGAAGACAAACAGACAAATCATGTCTTACTACTGGAAGGCAGCCTGCAGCTGTAGCCCTGTGGCATCTGATCCTGTCAGATCTTGGAAGCTAGGCAGGGTCGGGTCTGGTTAATACTTGGATAGGAGACCACCTGGGAATACCAGGTGCCATAGGCTTGGGAAAAGGATCCAGCAACCCACTCCCAAAAGTGAATTTGCCATTGAAAACCCTACAAACAGCAGAGAAGTGCTGACAATAGTGTTGCACCTGCTGTACGTAGGGTAACTATGAGTCAGATACCGACTCGACGGCATCTAGCAACAACAACAACTGGAAGGCAAAAACAGAATGAAAACGTACACAGCAAGAAAACACACACGGTAATTCAGAAGATAGCAAGAAACAAAGGGAACAGACATATAAAAGGCAAAGTGGAAGCAGGCGTGCGGGCGCAAGCCTGTAATCCCAGTGTTTAGGAGGCTGGGGCAGCTACTGGCCAACTGGCTGGAACAGATCCACACTTGTGCCTATGCCCGAGAAAAGGGATCCAACCAAACGCGGAAATTATGGAATATCATTAATATCACATACAAGTAACATTTTCCTGAAGATCACTCAAAAGCGACTGCAGCAGTACATGGACAGGGAACTGCCAGAAAATCAAGCCAGATTCAGAAGGGGGCAGGGAACCAGGGACATCATTGCTGACATCAGAGATTTTAGCCAAAAGCAGAGAATACCAGAAAGATGTCTATGTTTTGTTGACTGTGCGAAGGCATTTGACCGTGTGGATCACAACAAATTATAAACAACATCGAGAACGATGGGAGTCCCAGAGTAATTAACTGTACTCTTGAGGAATCTGTACACGGACTAGCAGGCAATTGTTGGAACAGAACAAGGAAACACTGCTTGGTTTAAAGTCAGGAAAGGTGTGTGTCAAGGATCTATCCTTTCATCATATTTCTTCAATCTCTATGCTGAGAAAATAGTCCAAGAAGCTAGACTGCATGAAAAAGAATGTGGCACCAGAATTGGAGGAAGACTCATTAATAACCTGCATTATGCAGATGACACAACTCTGCTTGCTGAAAGCGAAGAGGATTTGAAACCTTTGCTGATAATGATCCAAGAACATAGCCTACAGTATGGATTATGACTCAACATTAACAAAACAAAAATCTTTACAACTGGGTCAGTAAGCAACTTCATGATAAATGGAGCAAAGATTGAAGTTGTCTAAGATTTTCCTTTACTTGGTTCTATAATCAACACCCATGGAAGCAGCAGTCGAGAAATCAAAAATGTATTACATTGAGGAAAGCTGTTGCAAACAACTTCATTAAAGTGCTGAAAAGTAAAGATGTCACATTCAAGATAAAGGTGCGCCTGACTCATGCCATGGTATTTTCAGTCACGTCATATGGTTGGGAAATCTGGACAGCGAATAAGGGAGACAAGAGAAGAATTGATGCTTCTGAATTATGGTCCTGGAGACAAATATTGAATATAGCATGGACTGCCAAAAGAACCAACAGATCTATCCTGGAAGAAGTGCAACCAGAGTGCTCTTAGAAGCAAGGATGGTTAGATGGCATCATTTGGACATGTAGTCAAGAAGGACATCATGTTTGGGATAGTGACAGGTCAACGAAAAGAAGGACGGTCCTCAACTAGTTGGATTGACACAGTACCTGCAACAACGGGCTTAAACATAAAAATGATCATGTGTATGGCACAGTGTTAGGTGGTGTTTTGTTGTATTGTACATAGGGTTGCTATGAATCAAACCCGACTGAACAGCACCTAACAACAAGAACATATGCTACTGAAAAGACAGATCTAAATTATAGTAAAATCTAAAAAGACAGATCTAAATTATAGTAAGAGGAAAGGAAAAAAGCTAAGCCAAGATAGCAATATTCAGAACAATTAAAACAAACTTTAGAGTGAGATGAGTTACTAGAGAAGTTGGGTATGGGGCATATGCCTGTAATCCCAGCTACTTGGGAGGTTGAAGCAGAAGGATTGTGAGTTCAACACCATAGGCAGCCTTTGTAACTCAGAGAGACCCTGTCTCAAAAAATAAAAAGGGGACTGAGGACGCAGCTCAGCAATAGGGCGCTTGCAAAGCATGTGTGAGACCCTGGGTTCAACTGCAATAAATAAATAGATAAATTATAAAATAAAAGTTACTAGAGACAGGGAGTCCCACTAACCAAAGATTATCTATTCAGGAACATAAAAATTCCACCACATGCACACACCCAAAAGTACCCTATGTAAATACTATCAGAAGAAATGTATGAACTCACTCCCACATGAGATTGTATGTCTGGGAGGATGGAGAAGTTTTACACAGTACCTTAATAAGCTTGACATTGTGAACACAGCAACCAACTGCAAGATTTCAGATATATAGCGAACACTTACAAAAACTGCCCATGGACCAGGTTACAAAACAAACTCCCAGAGTCGGGCGTGGTGGCGCACGCTTGTAATCCCAGAGGATTGGGAGGCGGAGGCAGGAGGACGGCTAGTTCGACAGGGAGTCTGCGTAACTTAGTGAGACCCTGTGTCAAAAAGTAAAAAAATGGGTGCAGCTCAGTGGTCCAGCACTTGCAAAGCATGCAAGCGCAAGATCAAAAAAAAAAAAAAAAAACCTCCCACCAATTTCAAATTAGTATTATATAGACCACTACACATAACTGGCTGGGATTTAGCTCAGTTGGTAGAGCGCTGCGCTGCAGTCTCTGAGGTCCCGCATTTAATTCCCAGCACCCCAAAAATGGGAGAAGGACCTGGCAATCCCCTCCCAAGGCAATCCCGAAACACTCAGCCATTGAAAACCCTATGAGGGTCGTTGTGAGTGGGATACCGACTCGACGGCACATAACAACAACACGTAACTGAAATCAAAATCAGTGACAAAAAGACAATTCAAAATATCCTCATACATTTGGAAAATTACAAATACACTGAAATAACTCTGTGATAGATAAAAAAAAGAGGAGAAATTAGAAAATACCCACAAGCTACTGATATCAAAATTACTATACACCAACACTGGGTGCAGCTACAGCAGTACTTAAAGGGAAATGCATAGCTAAACATTCAACTTAAGATGTTAGAAAACCCATGACAGAATAAACCTAAAGAAAGCAAGAGGAAAGATAGAAAACATCAGAGAGAAATTAATGAACATCAAAACAAAGCCCCAATAGGGAGGACTGGTAAGTTTCCACCAAGACACTCGAACTCCATTCTGAAGGTCAAAGGAGGTCTTGGAGCAAGAGAGGGACACACTCGTCCTGCAGCTTAGAAAAAGTGAACATGCAGTTGGATGAAAGCCAGCAGATGGGAGCACAGCCCAGACTGAGCAAGCAGCCCGGATCCAGAATAAGGATTAAGGGTTGCCACCTGCCCTAGTGGGAGGAGGGCCTGGCAATCCACTCCCAAGGCAATCCCCAGAAAACAGCCATTGAAAACCCTATGAGGGTCGCTATAAGTCGGATACCGACTCGACGGCACCTAACAACAAAAACCTGCCCTAGGGGTGGCTTGGGAGAAAGAACAAGTGAGGGATGGAGGCTCCTTTCCATCAGGCTGTGGGGAGTTCTTTTGGGGATGTCACCAACACTGGGCAGCAAATACCGACAGCCTAGAATGACAGAGCCAGTGACCTGTGCAGGGAGTGTGTGGGCAATCCCTGGCAGGCAAGACAGTCCTCAGGCCTGACTGACGGAGGTCACGGAGCCCTGACGCCGCAGGGAGTCGACCAGGAGGACAGAGAGATGAGAGATTACAGAGTCCTGTGTCCACAGCAAACGGGAAAGGAGAGGTGGCCACAGACAGTCCCTGATGAGAAAGGCAAGTGGAACTAAAGCTTTCCCTTCATCATTTGTCCAGTCAGTGGGCAACCGGTGCCCCCATGGCCTCAGCAAGACCTCTGGGGATGGGGCCAGGCCCACCTCAGCACTTTCAGAGGGCAGCAAGGCGGGCAAATGTGGCTTTGGCAGAGGGCTCTGCCATCTTTCCTTTGTTGTTGTTGTTAGGTGCTGTCGAGTCGGTATCCAACTCATAGTGACCCTCATAGGGTTTTCAGTGGCAGATTGTTTCGGGATTGCCTTGGGAGTGGATTGCCAGGTCCTTCCCCCATTTTTGCGGTGCTGGGAATTGAACTCAGGACCTCAGAGACTGCAGCACAGCACTCCACCAACTGAGCTAAATCCCAGCCCCATCTTTCCTTTAGAAGTTTTAAATGTCCGGGTGTTTGGGGGAGTGGGTCAAATGGAAAACTCGCCCAGGGTCTTTTCTGGCTGCCACTGCCGTCTGGGCGAGCAGGATGCAGAGGTCCGCCTTTGCCCGCCTGGTGCTGGCGGCTGACAAGGTGACTGGAGAAACTGGAGCAGCCCAACCTCAACAACAAATCCAGAAAACCAGGGTGAGGAAGGAGGACACAGCAGGGCATGATGTGCAGCCCCCAGGCACCACAGCGCCTTGGATCCCTTCTCATGCCTGAAGATGGGACAGGGATCTAGCCAGGTGCACTGGCGCACACCTGTAATCCCAGCGGCTGGGAGGCATAGGCGGGAGGATCACAAGTTGGAGACCAGAGGCAGTCTGTGTAATTTAGTGAGATCTTGTCTCAAAAAGTAAAAAAATGGGCTAGAGGTGCAGCTCAGTGGTCCGGCACTTGCAGAGCATGCAAGAGCGAGGCCCTGGGTTCAACCCCCAGTACTGAAAAAAAAAAAAAAAAAAAAAAAAAAAAGACATAAACCAGTTTCTACCCGGTGCTCTTCCCAGGTGAAGTGAGAGGTGCAGTCAGCTACCTCTGTCTCCCCTCACTGTTCGTGATAACAGCCAGTTCTCACCAGTGTCCACTGGTGACACCTCCTCAGAAGGGCTTCAGACACTTGGTCCCCCCCCCCAAAGAAAAAGATAGGACAGGGATCTTTGTTGAAGGTTTTCCTCCCTCTACCCTGCCATGCCTGGGGCAGTAGAGGCTCCTGGGTTTCCCAGGATAAGTGATAAACCCTGAAGTCAACTACATTACGAAACACCTGTTGTGCCCGCCCCAGACTTGAGGACCCTTCCTCCCCAGCTGTCACCAGTGAACCTGTTGGCATCGGTGAAGGTGGGAACAGGACTCTTGAGGTCCGTACACACCGGGCCAGAGGGAGTACAGAGGCAGAGACCAGATGGGCCCTGCTGCCTGAGCACAGGCCAGGAAGCCAAGAACGCGGCCACCAGGCAGGCACCCTCTCCTGAGTGCGCTCTGCACGGAGCTGGAGGCCTGGGGTGCTGACTGCCCCAGCTCACCTGCAGGGCCGCGCAGCCACGTGCAGTCCTCCACTTTCATCTTCCACGTGAGCTCCCGCAGCGAGAGCCTGGCATGCTTCCCCAGAGAGACGAACCTCTTGGTGCTCCTCAGGAAGCGCCGTTCGTTGTGCCTGGAGCCCCAGAGGCCGGCGGGCACCAGCCTGCGGAGACATGCCCGCAGGAACAAGTACACCTGCCAGGGGCTGCTGTGCCGGCGGAGCAGCCGCACCAGGCGCCGGGCATCCGTGTCCTCCTCGGGGTCCGCCGCGGATCTCGAGGGCCGCTCGGGGAGGGAAGCACCTGCAGCCGGGGTGGCCTCGGCCCGCGGCGGGCAGTGAGTCCGGAGAAGCGCACCATAGGGGCACCGGGCATGGTTGGAAAGCAGCTCCTGGAACAGCGGCCGCATGCGCCAGTAGCGCGGGGACAGGCGGCGCGTCCTGCGGGGCGCCCCTGGCCGCGGGGGAGTCGGGCCTAGAAAGATGGTCTCCACGAGCTGCCGGGCACCAGTCAGGCTGGGGCGCAGGGTGCTGAGCAGGAACGAGGGGCGCAACCGCTCCTGACCACCCGGGCAGGAGTAGAGGAAGCGCTTCGTCTCAGTGTACAGCTGGGGACGCAGTGGCCACAGTGAGGACGGGTGACTGGCCTCATCCTTACAGCCCACCAACGGGGTGGACGGACCCGTGCGAGGTGACTCGCCCCACAAAGGCGTGGGGTTAGCAGCGGCTCTGGTAGAACTCACTGCGCGGGGGTCGCCATGACTCGGGCCGCTGTCCTTACCCGCGCGGGCCGGAACAGCCCGCCCGTCGGGCCCCAGGGGCAGCGTGCCCCTGGGCTTCTTCGCCTTAGGCAGACTTCCACCGTTGCTGCCCAATCGCCGCTTCCTACCCCGAGCAGGCAGGCCCAGGGGCCCCTGGGCCTCCCTGTCGCCGCTGCTCCAGGCCAGGCGCGCGGATATGAGGCCCGTCCGGGGCCCACCCACGAGTCTCGTGTGCCAGTGCCTGGGGAACGCGGCGGGCCCTGCCTCCGCCGAGGCGCAGAGCTCGTACAGGGGCTGCCCACACACCTGGTAGGCGCAGCTGGGGGCCACGAGCAAGTAGAGCGCGCAGCGCGCCAACAGGTGGCCCAGCACGTCGTCGCCCACGCGGCGCAGCAGCAGCCCCCAGGCGCCGCTGCCCCGCAGCGTCTCCGTCACGGTGTTGGGCAGGTAGCTGCGCACGCTGGTCGTGAAGGCCATGGGCGGCCCCCCGCGTACCCCGTCCAGCAGCGCGAAACCGAACGCTAGCACGTTCCTCGCGCCGCGCTCGCAGAGCCGCTGCAGGACCCTGGCCACCAGCTCCTTCAGGCAGGACACCTGCGGAGGAGAGACGGCCCGATTCGCGGGGACCGAGGGGCTCCGCGCGCCGCCCGGCGTCCTGCCTCGCTCCCCGCCCCACCCACGCGGATGCCCGGGCGCGGCCCACCTGGCGGAACGAGGGGGCCACGGGGAGCGGCTGCGCGTCCCAGGGCACGCACACCAGGCACTGGGCCACCAGCGCGCGGAAGGCCACTGGGTCCCCGTGCCGCACCAGCCGCCGACCCTCGGGCCCCAGGCGCCGCGCGAAGGTCGCCAGAGGCAGCACCTCGCGGTATCGGCTGCGCAGCAGGGAGCGCACAGCCCGGCACCTGGGCGCGCGCGGCATCGCAGCAAGTCGGCCGGCGCCCACGTGCCGGCAGCCGGCGGCGCAGCCCAGCCCGCACAGCCACAGGCGCGCGCCACGAGAAAGGCAGAGCGGGGGCCGCAGCAGGAGGAAGGGGCGGGGTCCGCACGCAGGAGGCGGGCTGAGAGAGGAAGGGGCGGGGTCTCGCTTCCCGCCCCGCCCCGCCCCGCAGGTGGTCTCCAGAGGTCTGGGCTCGCGGCCGCGCACCTCTGCGTGTCCCCGCCTCCAAGCTCAGAGGTCGCCCGGCGCACTAGGGTAACGGAGGGTGGGGCTGTAGGTGGGGTGCGCAGCGAGCTGGCGCCTTACTTGTCCCCTTTCTTCTTCCTCGGATGGACCAGGCCCCTGGAACCGAAGGCCGCGCTAGGGTCCGGACTGGCGGGGCTCGGAGGGAGCCAGGTAGAGTGTCCTGGCGAAGGGGACCGGACGCCCTAGCTCGCGGAAGGGCGTAGACGGGGTCTCGGGGCTCCAGCTTGGCCCCCGAGCTCAGGCTGGTCCTGCGCCGGCCCAGTACCGCCTGCCGAGCTCCGTACTCGGGCGGGCCGTGGGCATCCGCCGCCGCAGTGCGCTGCAGACCTCGGCTCCCTGATTCCAGGCCGCAATTCCTCCTTGCGGGTTCTTAGGCTTTGCTCTGGTCTCCACCAGAAGCGCAGCACCCCGCGTCAGCTCCCTAACACCGCCGGTCCAAGGTGGGAGCGAGGTGGAGCTCCGCGTCCCCGCCGGCGCCATCCCAGCTCCCCGCATCTGCCCCAGCTCCCCTCACCCCTGTCCAGAGCCTAGAAGAAGCCAGAAGGTCCTACTGCGCTCTGCGCCGGGACCCCCACAGCCGCCAGTCCCTCCCTCTCAGGCTGGCGGCTGTGACCAGGCTCAGCCGAGGGGACTTCTTTGGTGACACCACTCACAGCCATAGCAAGGGACAGTTCAAGTTTGAATCACTGGGAAATGAGGAAACTTGTGGGTCTCGGCAGCACCTGAGTTTACCAAACACTAAAATGCTAACAAATGTAACCTTTGACGCTCTGAGCTTGGCGAGGGCCTTGCTTCTATTATGGCCCTAGCATTTCAACAGGCCCCGCCCTCGCTGGACAGGCGGTTTTCATACTACCCCTGCTGGGGTTGGGCTGGTTTGGGAGTGCGCAGGATTACAGGTTATTTAGAAAGCCTAGGGCTAGGATATAGCTCACTTGGTAAAGCGCCGCTGTACAGTGTCTGAGGTCCAGGGTTCGATTCCCAGCACCTGCAAAAAATGGGAGAAAGATGTGGCAGTCCACTCCCAAGGCAATCCCAAAACAATCAGCCATTGAAAACCCTATGAGGGTCGCTATATTCAATGGCACCTAACAACAACAATCTAGAAATCTTAAGGGTTGTGCTGGGTTGGGATTTAGCTCAGTTGGTAGAGCGCCACTCTGCAGTCTCTGAGGTCCAGAGTTCGATTCCCAGCACTGCAAAAATGGGAGAAGGACCTGGCAACCCACTCCCTAGGCAATTCTGAAACAGTCAGCCATTGAAAACCCTATGAGGGTCGCTATGAGTCAGACTCACTCGATGGCACCTAACAACAACCTAACAAGGGTTGTGCTTGAGAATGGAGTAGTCCTTCTGCTGAGCATTTGGGCCTGGCTTGAGAAATTTGTTCCCACAACAGAGTTATGTCAGTCTGGCTACCAGAGAACCCAACATGGAAAGCCTAGTTAATTTCAAAAGATCAGAATAGAAGAGGGATGGGGAAGTAGCTCAGTGGTGGGGCGCTTGCCTAGCACACAGGAGGCCCGTCCCTTCAATCCCAGCACCTAAAAAGGACGAGAAGAAACAAGGGCAGAAAATGGCACTGGCCTGGCCTGATGAGTTCCACATCGCTGGTGAGGGCATTTCCCGTCTGTCACTGAAGAGTGCTCATATCCAGAATGGTCTCCACGGTATTACGTGGGCCATCAACCTGTCCCAGAGCAGGCAATGACAGTACCAAATGGTCTCATCATAAACACCAAAAATGTTCAGGGAAAAGAATGTACGTTGTTGCCGTAACCTCATGGCGTCGCTCTGGGTTTTCCCCACAGTGCCGGGGGCTTCCCCTCCAGTCTACGTAGCTAGGCATGTTCTCAGCAGGCGCCCACAAATAAGGAGCTCCCTAACTGGAAGAGTGAGCAATGCAACCACACTTGCTAGGCGTGCCTGCGGGGGCGGCTGCTGGCCACCCCCCTGAGGTCAGGGCTGTGACGTGCACAGCAAACCCATGCAAGGCTCCTCTTGAGGAGATGGATGTTGAGCCCCCTCTGGGACCTTGGCCAGAGCCACCAAGACGTAAGGAGGGGACATTCGTGGCCCTGCGTGGGACCCACTGCATTTGTTGTTGTTGGTAGGTGCCGTCGAGTCGGTATCCGACTCATAGTGACCCTTATAGGATTTTCAATGGCTGCCTGTTTCGGGATTGCCTTGGGAGTGGATTGCCAGGCCCTTCTACCAGTTTTGCGGTGCTGGGAATTGAACTCAGGACCTCAGAGACTGTAGCGCAGCGCTCTATCGACTGAGCTAAATCCCAGCCCCCACCGCATTTAGGCTGCTCAAAAAAGTGCAAATGTGTCAAGAGAAGGCATCTCCCCCACCTGTGAGGAATTATGGAAAATCTTGAAAGAGCGCGACTCTAAGTCACCGTGAACTCCTAGCCAGCAAGTGTGTCTTAAGCCCAGGGCTCAGTTGTGAGAGGGGCCCCCAGTGCCTCCTGTCTTCACGTCACTGGGGCGACACACCTCACCATCTGTCCTGGTTCCCAGGCTGCCCACATGCCACACCCTGTGGCCACACGTGCCCTGGCCACGGCAGCCAGGCAAGACCGAGGCCGCAGGAGCACAGGCAGAGTTCCATGCCTTGCGGCTCCCCAGGACACAGGCACGTTTCTGTCTGCTGGCCACAAGGTGGTGCGAAATGAAAGGCTGAAGAAAGCCCAGCACAATCCGGGTCCAGCCCTGCGGGTGGCGGAGGGGCCTCTCCTGCTCGGTTCCCGACAAGGCACATTTTTTAAACGTTAGAAATAATTACAGATTCCTAGTGTGTTGGTGTCCCATCGCTGCTGTGGTGCATTACTCCAGGGGATGTGCCTTAGACTCCATGGTGTGCCTTCTGTCTAGCCATGGAGGCCAGACGTTTGAATGACCATAGTGGGCTATGGAGGTGTGGGGGCCTGATCCCTCTGGAGGCCCCAGGAAGAACTTTCCTGGCTCTTTTGAGATTCCAGAGATTTCTGGGTCCTGGTCCTTCCTTTACCTTCAGGGCAGCAGCATCTTCCAGTCAGACCGTGGCCTCCTCCTGAACTCCCTCCTCTGTCTAGGGCCCACCCCAAAATCCAAGATGATGCCCATCTTGAGACCCTTCGCACACCTCCCCGCTACAGCATCCTGTGTGCGGTGTCAGGATGCTGTGTGAGGTGTCAGGAGACCATGGTCGGGTGGGGAGGGGAATGTGGACATCTTCAGGGCGTTTTTCTGCCCACGGCACTCAGGCGTGGCAGCGACAGTACAGCTCAGAGGGGAGAGGTCCTGCCCCCGGCTCCTCATCCACACACCTCACAGACTGAAGTCAGCATCCCATGAAAACCAGGGGCAGCTGTGTGAAATGTGTGTGCACAGCTCTGTGTCATTTTACAGGATTGTGTAGCCATCCCACAGTCCAGACAGAAAGGTGCTACGTTCTCCCGACCTGCTCCCCACCACCCCTGACACCTCAGAAACCAGACTCAAACCTGCTTAGCTTCTGAGATCAGAAGGGATCAGACGCCAGGGTAGTACAGCTGCAGACCTGTGCATACAGTAAAACTATATAAATGAAGCCCATTGTTCCTATGATCATCGTGACCACTAAAAAAATGGCCAGACTGCGTCTTACATATTTCGGACATGTAGTCAGGAGAGAACAATCCCTGGAGAAGGACATCATGTTTGGAAGAGTGGCAGGTCAACGCAAAAGAGGAAAACCCTCCACCAGATGGATTGACACAGTGTCTGCAACAATGGGCTTAAACATAAATAAGATGGTTTGCCTGGCACAGAATCGGCAAGTG
>VMDO01040546.1:0-11836 GCA_007922755.1 Pedetes capensis | reverse complement strand
TTTTGAGTTAGCAGGGACCTACTGATCAAATTGGCCAATGACTTGGAAGAGAAAGATTTTAATTTGGAGTAAACATTAGTGCTTCAAGAGAAAGAAAAATAATATGTACTTGAATTTTTATCAGTGTCTGAAAGTCTTTGCTTTCAGTAATTTCAAATGTTTAATTTAATCAGGATCTCTTTTTAGTGTCCTAAGTTTTAGGTTAGGACTAGATGTCTAATTAATCTGTGTCTCAGACTCAAATGTATTTTATCTCTGCCTATCTCAGAAAGACAGAAATATCCAAAGTGAACGTATACAATATGGTTTATTAACTCACACACAAAAGAATGTATTGCTACCTGGAACAATGGAAGTTTGGGGGCAAGGACCCTGAGTATAGAAGGTCTTCCTCCAGATTTCCTGAAGACTACATTTTCTTCAATATGTGTTTTACTAGAGAGAGAAAAAAAAGAAGAAAAAAAAAGCTTTTTAAAAATCATTTTTAAAAAATGTTCCAAATAGGGCCAGATGTACTGTTAAATCTTTGATTCTGCATCTTGCCATAATGAAACAATAGACCAAAGGAGCGTTTGTGTTTTATCTACTCATCTTGTTAACGCATTGATTTAGAAGTCTAATTATAAGAATTTTCTGTCAGTACTCATGGTATTAACTACTTTCCCACTGATTTTCTAGCCAGAATATAGAGAACACAATTACACCATAGACACATCATATATATATATATACACACATACATAAAATGTGTGTATAAATATATATATATTACATATATAATGTATATATAGGAAGAAATATGCACATATAGAGATATGTGAAAAGTTCATAACAATTATAATGATCTTTTGACATTCTTGAATGATTTTAATTTTTTTAAACTTTCCAAACATTTTTGTATCAGTCATTTTAAACAAATTATGATCATTCAAAAGTGAACAGGAAGCATGACAAGTTCATAGTGCTTCTCTAAGGAGATTAACCTCATTTCTTTTGGGGGTAGCATTGCTATACTACCAGATCATTGAAGTGGTATAAGCCTAATATATCTGGATCTTAGCAAGTCGTTTTACAAAGGCTTTCATTATGTCCTGTGGACAAAACAACAAAATGTGAGATGAAACATAAGCAAAACAGGTCAAACAGCTATACCTATGAATTGCTAATGAATGGATTTCCATCAACCAAGGAGAGGCTAGTTGTAACACATTGTGCACAAGTCAAACTGTAGTACTGAGACAGAAATAAAGGGTTATAGAAGAATGCCAGGATGATAAGGGGGGATCAAACACCTATCACATGAAAAACAGTTAAAGGCTAGTTGACCTAGAGAACATTTAAGAATACTCATGTAGTCTTCACAAATTTTAAGGGCCATTGTACTGAAACTTCAAATTTATATAGTGTGGATTCAAAGGGCAATATAAAGAATAAGGAATAAAAATTTTAGTAAAATAGATTTCAAGTCAAGGAAGAAATCTCTGGCAATAGTAAAATAAGCTGTCTGGGAAAGAGGAGAGCTCTGTGTTCCTAGAGGAACTTGAGTCTAGACTGAAGGAGTATTTGTCATGGATGTTGAAGAAGATGTACAGAATGTGAAACAGGGTTGGATGACCTTTAAAGCTTTCTGAAATCATTTATTTATTCACTCATTCCACAAATATTTATTGAACCCCTACTAAGTGTCAGGCACCAGTCTATACACAGGAAAAATAGTGGAGAATAAGACAGATTTCCTGTCCTAACTAGGTTACATTCTCTTAAAAGAAATAGACAATGAATCAAAAAACTAATCATTCAATACAATGTCAGATAGTGAAAATGTTAAAAAGAAAATAACACCTTTGAATCCTGTACTTCTTATAATTACTGAAGTAGAAATCTTAACGCTGGGTGTGGTGGTGCACGCCTGTAATCCCAGCGGCTCAGGAGGCAGAGGCAGGAGGATCACAAGTTTGAGAACAGAGGCAATCTGCATAATTTAGCAAGACCCTGTCTCAAAAAGCAAAAAAAAAAAAAAAAAAAAAAAAAAAAAAAAAAAAAAAAAAAAAAAAAAAAAAAAAAAAAAAAAAAAGGGCTGAGGTTGCAGCTCAGTGGTCCAGCACTTACAGAGCATGCAAGTGAGAGGCCCTGGGTTCAACCGTCAATACCGCAAAAAAAAAAAAAAAATTAAAAATTAAAAATAAAAAAATAGAAACCTTTGATTTAGAGACTAGTGTCATTCCCTTTAAAAGCATTTCTCTGAAGTCTTCAGGTCTGAGCTTTGTCAGAAGAAATTGAGAGCAAGAAATTAGCATTGGTGATTCTTGCTAAGGACATTATAGAGTTCTCATAAATGTCTGAATTAATAGTGAGATTCCTAGTCAGTAAAAAAAAGCAATGTTTCTTGATCCCTATGCTAATAAATTCTCTACTGTTCCCCCCAGCAAAGCAGGAGTTTAAGAATCAGAATGTAAGTAAGGAAAGTAACATATGCTAGCTAATGCTCTTCAGTCACCATTTTAAGTTAGTTTCACAGACATTGTATTGAAAACAAAACAAAACAGGGGAGATCTACCTAAGCATACAATTGAATGATACTATCAGGTCAATTATAAGCAGAATCATTAAGTGAACAGCTCTTTTTTCTTTGGTACAGATATAAGAAATGGCATCTTCACCAGACCCTTCCTACCGTACTACTACATCCCTCATTTTTCAATATGCTCACTAGATCCTTCATTTTTCAATATATTTGTCTTATAAACTATGCTCTAGGTCGCCAAAGTCCCTGAAGACAAGGGTAGCAAAATAGTGGCCTAAAAATGAGATAGAATACAGTCAGATATATGTCTCTAACTTGTGACACCTACCCACCCACCCCAATGCTCAGAAAAGACAGAAATATTTGAGATGTGAAAAGGCAAACAAATGGAAGGACTTTCTCTGGGAAACAAATTAGAACAAAAGTAAACTGTAAAAATGAATTGGAAACAGCCACCCGGCTCTGGCGCAGTCAGCAAAATGCAAAGCAGAGCGTAAGCACCCCTGGTCACCCCCACTCCCCTGGGTGGTGAGTCAAAATGAAACATCACCTGATGCAGAAAACAAAGCCAAGTTTAGTCAAACCCAGTGAGACATTGCCAAAGGAGGAGGGGTTAAAACACATAGCCAGATGAATGTTCAAAAAGGCAAACAACCAAAACTAATAAACAAATGCAAAAGATAATTTTAAAAGATAACGGTACATTTCCCAAATGTGATTGAGATAGAGGAATAGGGTCCACATAGGGAGCACAGTCCTGCCTGCCAAACTCTTCAGTACTCAAGTAAATTACCCTGAGGCCAGGCCACTTATAAGTGATGATTTCTGGGGAGGGAAAGGCTGGGCAGGGCTCCTGTCTCCAGGGTGTGGAAGTTGTTTTCAACTTCTAGTTCCTGAGCACTTAGCTAGGGCAACAGCTGCTCATTGGTTCCATTTTGGTATGAGACAGAAAGCTGGCCTGAGTAGGGGCATTTGGAAGACTCTTTGATGATAACTCTCCACAGGGCTGGTCTTAGATTGTGTAATCATCAAATTTAGTATCTTCCTTCTCCCTGTCCCCTGCTCCCTGTTCCAAGGCCTTTTACCCCTGCTAGGGCTTCCTACTCTCGACTCATTGCTCTCCTACTCAAACGTCAGTGCTTTCTTTGAATGCTTATTCCGGGGCCTCTGTTTGGTAACCTCACATAAGAAAAGAGATTCATTTCTTATGCCTACTATACCAAATTACCACCTATGAGGGTTGCTATTAGTCCGGCACAACTCGACAGCACCTAACAATAACAATAAGGATCAGAATCCTATATAATGTGGCCACTAGCAGAGTGTGATTCCAGATCTATTAAAATATCCATAACCGACTTCCCTGATGCATGTCCCTCAATTTGTTTACTTCTTCCAACAGGGAAAATTCCTGCTTTATAAATGGATTTCTGCCTGAGAGCCACTTGCAAAATATTTTAAAGCCTGACTGAACAAAACACGACAATTTCTAAGATCAAAATATGGAAGAGTTTGCTCACTGAGTTGTTTACCTTGAATAACTCATAGGGAATGTTCATAGTATACTCATTCCTTAGATAGTCCTCCTTTGGTAGCACGCATCACCATTTACAAAGCACTATTTTTGCAGTCAATAAAACATAGATAGACATCTTTCTGTGTGGATCATAATAAATTATAGATAACACTTCAGAAAATGGGAACACCAGAGCACCTAATTGTACTCATGAGGAATTAGTACATGAACCAGGAGGCAGTTGTTCAAATAGAATAAGGAAACACAACCTGGTTTAAAGTTCAGAAAGGTGTGCATCAGGGCTGTATACTTTCACCATATCTCTTCAATTTATATGTTGAGCAAATAATCCGAGAAGCTGGACTTTATGAGGAAGAATGCGGGCATCAAGATTGGAGGAAGTCCCATTAACAACCTGCGTTATGCAGATGACACAACTCTGCTTGCTGAAAGTGAAGAGGATTTAAAGCATTTACTGATGAAGATCAAAGATCATCAGTATGGGTTGGGACTAAACATCAACAAAACAAAAGTCCTTATGACTGGGTCAGTATGCAACTTCACAATAAAAGGAGAAAAGATTGAGGTTATCCATGATTTTGCTTTGCTTGGTTCTATAATCAACACTGTGGAAGCAGCAGTCAAGAAATCAAAAAACGCACTGTACTGGGAAAAGCTTTGGCAAAAGATCTCTTTAGACTATTGAAAAGTAAAGATGTCACATTGAAGACAAAGGTGCGTCTGACTCATGCCAAGGTATTTTCAGTTACATCATATGGTTGTGAAAGCTGAACATTGAACAAGGGAGGCAGGAAAAGAATTAATGCTTTTGAATTGTGGTGCTGGAGACAAATATTGAATATACCATGGACTGCCAAGAGAACCAAGAAATCTGTCCTAGAAGAGCTGCATCCAGGGTGCTCCTTGGAAGCAAGGATGGCTACACTGCATCTTATATATTTCGGACATGAAGTCCGGAGAGACTAATCTCTGGAGAAAGACATCATGTTTGGGAAAGTAGCAAGTCAGCAAAAAAAAGGAAAACCCTGCACTAGATGGATTGACAGAGTGTGTGTAACAGTGGGCTTAAACATATATAAGGTCATGTGCCTGCCACAGAGTCGGAAAGTGTTTGGATCTGCTGTACATAGGGTCACTATGAGTCGGACTCAACTTGACGGCACCTAACAACAACAACAACAATTTTTGCAATACTACACAGCTGAAACTAGGGCCTCATGTAGGCTTTGCAAGTGTTCTTCCACTGAGCTGCATCCCTATCTCCATTTTTAATTTTTTTTAAACTTGACACAGGGTTTCCCTAAGTTACACAGGCTGCCTCTGGCCTCAAACTTGCAATCCTCTTGCCTCCACCTCCGAAATGTCTGGGATTACAGGTGTGCGCCACAGTGTCTGACTTACAAAGCACTTTTACAGAGAAAGGTAAGGTAACCAAAATAATGTCAGTGGCTACCAAGCACCTCCTATGTTCCAGGTATACATTATCTTATGAGAAAGGCACTATCAGATAGGACCTATAAGGTAGCTGTGTATGGTAGGTACTATTATTTCATCATCATCATATTTGTTTTTTCATCACAATCATTTTATAGGTGAGAAACCTGGGGCACAGACAACTAAGTAATTTAGTCAAGAGACCTAAGCTTACTATACCACAGCACAGCAAAAACTGGAACTCTGGGGTCTATGAGTCCTAGTTGTTGCTGTTGTTAGATGCAGTTGAGTAGGTATCCAACTCATAGCCACCCTGCCTACAACAGTTGAAACACTATTGTCAGTGCTTCTCTGCTGTCCGTAGGGTTTTTCAATGGTGGATTGATTTTTGGGAGTGGGTTGCCAGGTCCTTCTCCCAAGCCTACAGCACCTGGTGTTCCCAGGCGGTCTCCCATCCAAACGCTAACCAGGCCCCACCCTGCTTAGCTTCCAAGATCTGATGGGATACGGGATTGGATCCCAATCCCTATGGCTGCAGGCATGAGTTTAGTATGAGCTCTCAACTTCTATGGTGGAGAAGTGGTTTTGAATCTGGCTAGCATTATGCCTGACAGGTGACAGGCATTCAAGTAATAGAGGCTGAGCAAGGAAGAGTTAAAATACCCAACCTATACTCACATCAGTTAACCCAAAAGACACCTGTTGATTTATTCAACTTTTTAAATGAGATAGCAGAAGAGAAGTTTAGGGTGTCAGTTTCTCCATTTCTTCACTGGATACAGGTGAGTCTTTAATGTGGAGACTTAACTCTCACCAGAACTAATTTTATGCTAAATTCTCTCTCCAGTTGCCCTGCAGCTACTGTTTTGAAGCATTATCAGCATCTAGCATACTCTGTGGTTAAGCAATGAATACCGTTTTCTAAGCATCACTTTAAAATGCAAGTTCTCCCTCAAAAGTAAGCAGAAAAAGTTACTGATTTACAGCAGTGAGGATGGGTTTATGCTATGTCAGGATACCAGGAACTGAAACTACTACCCAGGGGAAAGATACCCAAAAGCAGGCAGACAGTAGACAATAACTTAAACACTATGCTGATGGTAGACTCTGTATATTAGTTACCTTTTGTATTGTTTTGACTGAAATACCTAACAGATGATTTAGAAAGGAAAGGTTTATGTTCACTCATGGTTTCAGAGGATATCAGTCTACAGTGGTGGGGAAGGGATGACTGAGAAGCTGGCAGCAGAGCTTGTGGCAGAGGAGAGCTCTTTATATTACAGCATATCAGAAACAGAAAGATCTCAACCAGATCCAGGGGCCTGGATGAAACCTTCAAAGGCCTGCCCCCAATCACTTATTTTCACTAGCGAGGTCCCACCTCCTAAAGGTCCAACAGCCTCCCCAAATAATACCAACAGGTGAGGACCTAGCATTTAAACCAGAGCCTATGAAGGCCATTTTACATTGAAACCATGATACTATGGCAACAGTTTTTCAGAACCAGGAGTGATTTCAGTATTTTAACCATCAGTTAACATGCTGCTGGGCTTTAGATGTTCTACTAACTTGCTGGCACTTGTCCAGACCTTCTTAAGGCCCTTTCAAAAAGCATTAGAATTAAACTTTCTTTAAAACCAACATTCCTTCACCAGACAGCCCCTCCACACTCCCCCCAACACACGCACACACACACACACACACACACACACACACACACACTACACACATACTTCTATGCAAGCCCGAAAACAAACCTTTGCACAAGATACTTTTGTTGAGTTTGTGCTGCTATTTCTCTTCTTATCCCACCAACACAGCAATAAATTAACTCATTTCAGAACTGGATTTAAAAGTGCCAAAAAGAGAAAAGGAGCAGAAGCCCCCAAATCTGGCTTTGTCCTAAAGTTCTTAGTATTTGTTATAGATCTCAAAGCTCCACCTCCACAGATTGTGGAACATTAAATCTTCCTGGGGTCCTGGGAATCTGAATTTAAGAAAGCATTTCAGATTTTCTCATGCTACGCTTTGAAGAATAACATTTGGGAATAATTGTACATTGTTGCTTTGTAATCATGTTATTCAAAATATAAGATGCAATTTGTATATAGTACAAAGCACAGTGTTTCTCTGCTATTCATAGGGTTTTCAATGGCAAGTTGTTTCGGGAGTGGGTTGCCAGGTCATACACCCTAGTCTGTCTTAGTCTGGAAGCTCAACTGAAACCTGTCCACCGTGGGTGACCCTGCTGGTATCTGAGATACCAGTGGCATAGCTTTCAGCCTCATAGCCATATTTACATTTACTGATGAAAATCAAAGAATATAGCTTTCACTATGGACTGCAACTCAACATCAACAAAAGTCCTTACAATTGGGTCAGCATGCAACTTCACAATAAATAAGGGAAAGACTGAGGTTGTCCACTATTTTGCTCTACTTAGTTCTACAATCAACACCTACGGAAGCAGCAGTCAAGAAATCAAAAGATGCATTGCTTTAGAAAAAGCTGTGGCAAAAGATCTCTTTAAAGTATTGAAAAGTATAGATGTCACATTGAAGATGAAGGTGCACCTGAGTCATGCCATGGTATTTTCAGTCACATCATCTAGTTGTGAAAGCTGGATATTGAACAAGGGAGACAGGAGAAGAATTGATCCTTTTGAATTATGGTGCTGGAGACAAATATTGAATACATGATGGACCACCAAAAGAAAAACCAATCTGTCCTAGAAGAAGTGCAACCAGAGTGCTCCTTGGAAGCAAAGACGGCTAAACTGCATCTTACATATTTTGGACATGTAGTAAGGAGGGACTGATCCCTGGAAAAGGACATCATGTTTGGGAGAGTGGCAGGTCAATGAAAAAAAAGGAAAACTCCCCACTAGATGGACTGACATGGTGTCTGCAACAATGGACTTAAACATAAAAAAGATCATGCGCCTGGCACACAATCGGGGAATGTTTTGTTCTGCTGTACATAGGGTCACTATGAGTCAGACCCAACTTGATGGCAACTAACAACAACAACAACAAAGCACAAATCTTCAAGGACACTCTCTCTCTCTCTCTCTCTCTCTCTCTCTCTCTCTATATATATATATATATATATATATATATATGTATATATATGTATATATATGTATATATATGTATGAATGTATATGTACGTGCCTGCAGCGGCAGCCCTGTGGCATCCGATCCCATCAGATCTCAGAAGCTAAGCAGGGTCAGGCCTGGTTAGTACCTGGATGGGAGACCACCTGGGAACACCAGAAGCTGTAGGCTGGGGAGAAGGACCTGGCAACCCCCTCCCAAAAATCAATCTGCCATTGAAAACCCTATGAACAGCAGAAAAGCACTGACAATAGTGTTTCCCCTGTTGAACAGAGGGTCGCTATGAGTTGGATACCGACTCAACGGCACCTAACAACAACAACAATATGTATGTATGTATGTGTATGTGTATATATGTGTGTGTATATGTGTATGTGTGTATATACATACATACATATATATATATATATATATATATCTCCCAGGTGACTGACACTCAGACCAACATCTAGAGTATTCCTATGGCTCATACTCAGAAAGCCTCCTGTGTTCCTTTCCAGTGAATATGCCCTCATCCCCAGAGATGACTATTCAAACTTGTAGCACTACTGATTGAATTTGCCTGTTCTTGAACTCCATCTAAATAGTATCATCTAATTTTATCTTTCTGGCTTCTTTCACTTAAGATAATTTCATTGGGATTCATCTATGTTCTTGGGCATGTTAGTAGTAACTATAGTATTTTTTACTATGCAGAAACCCATTAAATGTTGAAGCTTGAAGTGAGTTTTAAAAGTCGGATAATAGAGCTCGGGCTGAAATAGCTGCAAGGAGCCAGGCAAAGAAAGCAGAAGAGTAAAGCAGGTAGGTGTAATGTATTAAGGAATGGTGAAACTGTTGAAAACTAAAGAGTGCCTTCCCCAGCTAAGGAAAGTTGCCTGTATTTACTCAGCTCCTATCGCTATGAGTAGGATACCGACTCGACGGCACCTAACAACAACAACAACAACATTGATTATTGCCAGGTAGGAAAGTGGATCTGATATACCCTGCTCTCCCAATTTTTCAAAATAAATTAGAAATCTAGATTGTTTTCACGGAATTTCTTGATTTCTAATCAGTTTTAAAATAAGTACAGACTGATCAAAACATATCTGCCTACCACATTGAGCTCATGGGTAGCCAGTTTGTAAACTCTGAATGGTCTAGCCTCCCCAGAAAGAATGGGATTTACCATGGTCACACGGAAAGCTTGGGGCAGAGCAGAAGCAGACTAGTGCAATAGTTTAAAACACAGAATATGAAGACAGACTGCCTGAGATGAAGTTCCCTCTCTGCCATTTGCCAGCTATATGACCCATCAGTACATGACTTCACCTTTCTAGGCCTTGGTTTTCTCATTCATGATACAGAAAGGGCTAATTCCTATCTTATAGGGTTATTGTAAGTATAGTACCTACTGCATACTAAGTGCTAGAGTATTAATTTTGTTGTTGTTCGTGTTGCTGTTGATGTTGTTAGTCCCATAGATAATGTATAGCAATAGGATTTGTCATTTCTGAGAAGACAAAGTATTAAAATATGATTCCAGGCACTTCTTAATTATCAGCCTTGATAAAATAAGGCATTTAAATGAGCTATTAATGGCAATTCTGCATTTAATCAAAATATGTTGAAGTGATTTTTAGCTCAAGAATGAAAAGCACAGTTGCCCACAGAAAAACAATCTGTGAAAAATAGGTTTCCTTTTCTTGGAAAGTCAGAATTTAGTTCAAACCAGAGAAATAGAGTTTTGATTAAACTTTAAGATGATTAATACAAATGGTTTGTCAGAAATGCTGGTGCTTTACATGATCATTTAAGAACTCTCGGGAATTTTTTTTAAAAGTGCAATTGTATCATCATTTCCTTTGCTTTAGAGTTTTTGAAAGCTCCCTCACAAATATGAGAATCCTAGACTTTTAGAAATCAAAGGCACTTAGGAAATCATCCAATACCTTTTCTACATAAAGAACCATCCAGAGAGATTGTTGCATGCCCCAAATCATACAACTCTTCTAACTAGCCAGAGAATACTAAAACAAGAAATAATTTGATCCTAACTGCAAACTCCAATCAGTGTGGCTGCATTTATAGCACTAGCACAGAACAGAGAAAGAGGGAGTTGTAGACTAGGGAAATGATGTAAGGCTACTTGGAGAAAGCAGCTTCTGTGCTGGGCCAAAAAAGAACAGCTTATGAAGGTGGGAAGTCAGGCAAGGGGCATAGCCATGTGAACAAATGCAGGGTAAATGTGCTATGTGGGTAACACATTGTAGAGACTAACAAAGCTAGTAGAGTATAAGCAAAGGTGGAGGGAAGGAAGTACTGCCAGAGGGGGAGGAGGGAACTATATCCTATAGGGGTTTGAATATCAAATCAAAAACCTTGGACATGAAGGCACAGTCAGGCAATAGGTTCCTTTATTCCATAAAAGAAATGTCTGATTATATTGTTAAATCATTCAAATGCTACAGAAAAATATAAAATAAAAACTAAGAGTACCATCTATCCTCACTATCCAGTCACCATAATTAACAAGTTCTTGAGAACCTTACCAGAAATATCTACCATGAAGTTCTTTTGAAGGATAATCTTTATTTTTCAAACTGTGTTACCTACAACAGCCACCCTGATGTAGCACAGTGATTGTATTTCACTACACCTAGGTTACACAAATTCTGAAAGCAAAAACTACACCATTAAGTACTGCATGGCCTGCTTAAAGGCAACTGAAAAAAGAAATTGCTAAACTCTCTTTTAAAATTAAGAAAACAAAAGTGACTTTCCAATCCTTGACAAATAATTAATCAATGTAATCTT
Organism: Pedetes capensis; assembly: GCA_007922755.1. Taxonomy (NCBI): domain Eukaryota; kingdom Metazoa; phylum Chordata; class Mammalia; order Rodentia; family Pedetidae; genus Pedetes; species Pedetes capensis. The sequence goes on along the minus strand of VMDO01040546.1, from coordinate 423 downwards.
TCCCATTTGCACATGCTGGTGGAGTCTGTTCTGCTGGCATGCATGAATGAAATACATATGTCCCAGGAATCTGATGTGACTTCTTGCTAATGATATTTTCTGCTTCATTCTTTTAGCCAAGAAATAATCAGAGAATAAGAATGGGTCTATCTTTCTGTCAGGGGTACACACAAAGAACAGGCATTCAGTTTTAGATAATCCAGCTGTGCTAGAAAATCAAATAGTGACAAGAACAAAATAATGGCAGAAATGGAATGGAAAGAAATAGGAAAACGGAATTTGGTTATGCAAATATGCTCTTAGAGGAAGGGATTAAGATAAAATAACTAAACCAAGAGGTCCATGCTAGGATTAGCAAGAAGGAAATCACTACTGGGATTATAGAGTGCTAAGAAAAAATACATTAAAAAGCTGTTGAAATAT
>VMDO01040545.1:0-11887 GCA_007922755.1 Pedetes capensis | reverse complement strand
CGCCTGGGAACACCAGAAGCTGTAGGCTTGGGAGAAGGACCTGGCAACCCCCTCCCAAAAATCAATCTGCCATTGAAAACCCTATGAACAGCAGAGAAGCACTGACAATAGTGTTTCCCCTGTTGTACAGAGGGTCGCTATGAGTCGGATACCGACTCGATGGCACCTAACAACAACAACAACAATGAATTTTTACACTACTTATTTTCACTAACACACAATTCAGCACAAAATAAAATTTTATTGTCTGTTATCTTTGTAATTTGTTTATTCATTTTGCATTTGTTGAATATCTATAATGCCTCAGGCCTAGGGCTGTATATGTAGGATATAAAGCATATTAGTATTCTTCTCCTGTCCACAAATGGTCCAAGGTTAAAAGAAAAAACAAATATAAGTAAAAGCATCTTCTTTATTTCTACAAAGGCTGGGATACAGGTATATACAGGGACCATGGTGGCAGACAAAAGACAACAATCTCATTTATCTGGGAATGTTCAAAAACCCTGAATGAGCCATGTCTTAAAGGATGAGTTGGAGTTCACCAGATGACAAGGGTGATTAAGGGCTTCATCATCAGAAAATAGAGGATGTATAAAGGCAGAGAAGTGTGAAACAGCATGACACCTTCAAGGACCTAAAGTTAATTTGTTTGGGCTCAAGGATAAACAGCAAGGAGGAAAGAGCTCATAAATTAAGCTGGAAAGGTAGGCAATGAATAAATCATAAAATATTTGCATTCTGTATTTACTCTCCAATTAAGTTGTGAGGTCACTTATGTTTTCAGCGAGTAAGTCTAGAATTTGCAACATCACACTGATTTCAAATTTTCTGCACTTTTGCCCCCATAGATTTACGGGAACTTGTCTGACAGTGCATATTGATTTTGGGGATAGATAGTATGGTCATTTTATACTATTTCACTGTTTTTTTCAACCACAAAGCATAAATTGTGCAGCGTATATTGCAGGCACATCATTTTTAAAATGGATTTGTGGTGGTGTTTATTTAGATTTGGAAAAGCTCACAGGAAGTCTTAATACAGTTCTTCCACTTTATTAGAGATTTCATTTTTTGTTGTCAGAATGAATCTTAGGAGATTGTCTTTCATATCTGTCTCTTAAAGTTTTGTTTCCCTTTAGCTGGGTATGTATCATAAATATTCCCTAAACGAAATTCACCAAAAGAATGAAGAATGGTGTTTTTATCTTAAGTTTATATACATACAGGTTACGGTTAATCAAAAATGAAATCCTATTTGACATTTCTTTCTTGAAGCATTATGCTCACTTTCAAGTGAAATTTAAATTCTAAAGTTTAGTTACTCATTCACAATTTCCTTTCCCATTCAGGAACAAATACTGTATGTGATATGTGTGTGGAAGTAGTTCCTAGTCCTGTACGAAATTAATAAAAATAAGGAAAACTAAAACACTATTCATTTTGGAAGTTATAACTATTTTCAAACCAACATAAATTGATAATTGAATTAAAAATTAACAGTGAATTAGCAATGCCAAGATGAAATCATACAACACTCTCTCCACTCAAGATTTACTAAAGAAAAATTAAAATGTGGGGATTATCCCCATGTTCTTCAGTTCCACAGTTCCATTGAGATCATGTATTAGCAAAATTGCAGATTATTATAAGATTTATAATTAGAAGAAAATTATAAGCATTGGGTTATTCAAATTTCTATCTCCAGATCTCAGGGACATTTTAAATATGCATTGCTAACAACCACTAAGATAAATAGCATACAGGTTGTATCCAGAATCCATGGGATGGTTTTGAATGTGTGGTAGCATCATCTGTAAGTTATTTGTCTGCAGTAGTGTTACTAAATATATTCAGCACAGTGTTTTAGCAAAAACACAAAAAGTTCATTCTCATTATTATGTAAATACCAGAAGCATTGTGCTATAGTATTTTTGACCCTGGGACAATATATCATATAACTCTCATTTTAAGTTTTGATCATTTGTTAAACTTTATAGTCCACAACCATGTAAAAACAGAAAATATATCCCAAATGCCTTCCCCAAAATACCTGAATCTGAGGCTTCGGCATGCCGCAGAAGACAACACAAACTCAATGCCTTCACTTAGTTTTGTAAAATGCAACATGCAAGCACGGCTTACTCTGTCTCCTGAGTAGCAGAGGGAAAGAATTTGTGCAGGAAGCTACCACAACCAGTGTACTGCTCAACTCTAACTGGTAATGTGTAAGAATGCATCATGCCTGGTTCAGCTGGAAGCAGAAAAAATAATAAAATGCCCAACCCTTACAGAGAAGAGGAAATTATAGACAATTCAGAAGAAGCAAAATGTATACAGTGGGCTACAAATTTCACTCATTGGAAAACACAGAGCTGTTTTCCCCGATGCCCTTCCATCAGATTCCTCCCTCCCTGAAACTGCTATGTACCTTTTGGAAAACTGCATACAAATAATGTTTGTCTGCCAAATACCCAAGGAAATCAGATACTACATCTTGTATGGAAAATATCATAGCATCTTTTTACAAATAATATATCATAGTACAGTAGACCTACAATTCTAATTTTTTTATATTTGTGAATATATCTATATAATGAGAAGCATTGAGGAAACTTTTAAGATATTAAAAAAACTCAGGGTTTTGCATCTTGATATTTTGATATGAAATGCCTGGAAATTTGGTTACATTGATATTATTATTTTGACATTTCATATTTCAATTATCATCATTCTTAGTATTTTGGGGGGGATTTTTGTTTTGTAACTTTTTATGTATATATTTGGGAATGTTCATAACTACTTTTTCTACCAATATGATACTTGTCCTCACAAGTAAATTACTTATTTGGAATAAATAAGCTGATCTAAATAATAAAGGTGAAATCAACAAGAAAATAGTACTGTTTTACCAAATGACATCTAACTTTAATATTGTACATCAGAAGTAAGAGTTTATATTTCTGTTGAAATAAAGGTCTTAATGACTGTACATATTTAACTTTTTGGGGAGGTATGAAAAACTCTTAAAAGCAAATACTGTACTCATGCAACATCAGTCTGAACTTGGTAAACAAGTGACATTCTGACTCCACCATAATGTACTTCACTCATAAACCAGTTTTGCTTTCTGATCATATGGTGTTCTATGACAATTCCCTCAATAGTTGTCAGGATACATTAAATGGAAAGAAGCTAATAAAGCTGTTAAATAAATAATATTTACAGGAAATATAAAACAAGGGAAGTTACTTTGGTAATCAGAAAAGGAATATTTTTCTATTTTTCTTTTATGTTTTCATAGCTTTGAGCTAGCCCCATGTTAAAATGATGTTTCCAATCTTATACTTCTTTTGACTTTTATTCAACATTTTTTCCAAGTTTAAATTCTGACAAAACAAAACTATTTTTACATGAAACATATCGAAAGTAAAATATTTATAAAATGTATATACATTTATAAAATTTGTGTTTTAATCAAATGTTTAATATATATGTTGTGCCAATTTTTCCTCATGGTATTTGTATAGATATTTCTAAAATTTTATGTTTATTATTAAAAATAGTGTTATTTTTCTTTGGTTTGATGCATCAAAGAAATATACAAAGCATATTTATATATTATGAGCTTTTCACATATTAATTTAATTATTTTTATAATTTTCTGATTGCAGGAACAAAATATGATTTTCAAGGATGTTATTAATGAAAACGTTGAAGTTTATTGATGTATTGCTAAAGATGTTGCTAAAACAATGAATAATTCATGAAAGTTCAGAATCTATAACTAATAATAAAAATCTTTCTGTTCTATACATAAGTGTCTTTCTTGAACATTATAGAGATGGACAGTTTTTTTTTATGTTACACAGCAAAAAACTTTACAACACAAATACTGAGTTTTTTTTAACTCAATATGTGTTTTAGTATACAGAAACATCGTATTTTCTGATACTCTTTCTAATTTAAGAGCATTGTGTTCTAAGACATGTGCCTTCTTTTAACATTTGAATCCATGGAAGCTTCCCTGGCATATGGCAGAAATTCAAAAAATTCTTGTTGTGAATTACACTAGCAACTAAACTTCAAAAATTACTATAAAAATGCACTAATCTTCTGAAGATTTGATTGGGTCCTTTGTAGAACTACATCGTAGAAGTCAACTTTAACCTTGGTAACATCAAGTTTTAATATAAAAAGATTCAGTAACTGTGCAATAATCAGTAATTTGGGAAATTTTATTTCCACTCTGGAAGGATTAACACTTAGGTGAAGAAGAACTGAAATTCCTAAACATGAAAAACTAGATAACAATTAAAGGTACAGTGTGAGCTATGATTACAAAATAACAAAAATATTAACTAAACATGAGACTTTTCTATCTAAATGTGCATTTCCTCCATCAAATAAATCATATTAGAAAAATAGATATGCCAATCACAATTTTATTATACAAAACATTTTATTTCCTGTTTTTTTGATTGAATATCTTCAATAATAGTATTTTTTCCCACAAAATGGAAACCAGTTGTTTAATCCATGCAACTTGGGTATTGGTTTAAGAACCAGTAACCTTTCCATGATTTTTTTTTCCTTGTCATCTTAAAGAAATTTGAATTGGGAAATGTACAAATTCTTGAGTTCTGGAAACAGAGTATATCCTTTGAATAATCACCCTGTCATTTCCTTCACCGAAGAAAAGTTCCCTTATGCCACCTTCTTGTCATTCCAAGATCTTTACAGTTGATGGTTGCCCTGATTTTTTTACCATCATTGATTAGTTTTGCCACATTTTCAACTTTATAAGGAATTATACTCTATATACAGTGCCTAAATTTTTTCACATTTGTTACATATATTATTTGTGTAATTGTACTATTTCTTCCTTGAGAAAATATACTATTCTTGAAATTAAACCATCTCAGCCTATAATGAATGTACGTATTCAACTTTTGGGGAGACATGAAAAACTCAGCAACTCAGGAGGTGGAGGCAGAAGGATCACAAGTTCAAGGGCAGAAGCAGCCTGAGTAACTTAGTGAGAACTTGTCTGAAAATTTAAAAAGTGAAAAAATGGGATGGGGGTACAGCTCAGTGGTATAGCCCTTGCAAAACATGTGTGAGCCCCAAGAACTTCAAAAAAAAAAAAAAAAGAGGGGAGGAAAGAAAGAGAGAGGGGAGAAAGAGAGAGGGAAAAAGGGAGGAAGAAAGAGAAAGATTTTGGGTAACAAATTCAGCTCCTGCAATAAATATGAATACTCACATTTCCTGTTTCTTCTTATGCCAATTTTGATAATTTTGTTTTCCAAGGAATTTATTTATGTCATCTATGTTGAAGGAAATCACAGCAAAATAAATTGGCTTCATTTACAACTATTAAAAAGGTTTTCATTTCAGAAACAGGTGTATAAATAAAGCCACTGATTGAACTAATTGTTATGTTAGAATTTATAAGTAAAGATAAAAATATAAATAATTTAAAAGGCAGATACACGAAGCCTGTGGTTTATGTATTGGATATAAAATTATTGATAATAAGTTTAAGATTAGGTATATTTCAGTTTTTCCTGTAATATTTATAAATTGCAAAAATGTCCTTCAAAATCTTCCTTGATCTATACATTATGTGTGAAATCCCATTAATTTGTTTTTTTTGTTTGTTTTTTTGTTTTTGTGGTACTGAGGGTTGAACCCAGGGCCTTGCGCTTGCATGCTCTGCAATTGCTGGACCACTGAGCTGCACCCCCAGTCCATTTTTTTACTTTTTGAGACACGGTCTCGCTAAATTACACACACTGCCTCTGGTCTTGAACTTGCGATCCTCCTTTCGCCTCCCAAGCTGCTAGGATTACAGGCATGTGCCACCGCACCCGGCTCTAATTTGTTATTTTCTATTTATCTTGTTTTTTTCTCTTATATAATCTTTTGTCCTTGTTTTATGGACTCATGACATTTTCAGTTTATACATAATTTAATGATGTTCTGGCTCTTAATCCTAATCCCTTTCAGCAATTGGCTTTCCAGAATGAAGCATTAGTGGACTTTATGTAATGGGGAAAAATGCATTTGTAGACACAGATGCCTATATTCAAACAGCTATTTGCAGCTAACCAGTGGAGTAGTCTTAAGTACATATTTTTGCTCTTTGTGCCTCAGTTTCTATACATATTAATGCAGTATTTATAGGTTTTGGTAATGCATGGATGGACTCATGAATATTGCCCTGAAGAATTAGCTTCATACAGTGCTTGATATACTGTGCACTCTAAACTTCTCTGCTTAGAATATAATCCAAGGTTAGCAACATCAACCTCTGAGACCCTGCAGAATGTCAGGACCTATCACATAAATACCAAGTAGAGATCTGCATTTTAAGCTTTCTGCATTACTTGTATGGGGCTGGGATTTAGTTCAATTGGTAGAGCGCTGCGTTACAGTCTCTGAGGTCCTGAGTTTGATTCCCAGCACCGCAAAAATGGGAGAAGGGCCTGGCAATCCACTCCCAAGGCAATCCCAAAACAGTCAGCCATTGAAAACCCTATGAGGGTCACTATGAGTCAGACACGACTCGACGGCAGTTAACAACAACAACAACAACAGCATTACTTCTATAATCATTCCAGTTTCAGAACCAATTTCTAATTTATTACTAATAATATTATTTGTATTTCTCTAGTTTTTCTTATGGGCTAGGATTTAGCTCTAGGTAGAGCGCTGCGCTGCAGTCTCTGAGGTCCCGAGTTCAATTCCCAGCACCGCAAAAGTGGGAGAAGGACCTGGCAATCCACTCCCAAGGCAATCCCGAAACAGTCAGCCATTGAAAACCCTATGAGGGTTGCTATGAGTCGGACACGACTCGACGGCACCTAACAACAACAAAGTTTTTCTTACAGTTGAGCAATTCCTTTGGGATGTTCTCTAGGCTAATTATCATGAAAGTTTGACTCCGGGAAGTCCACAGGATACCTGAGTGAGGTCTACTAGAGTGAGCTTAGAGAGACTATTACTTTGAAACTGCTGGTACACTTTGATTGGTATATTTAAAATATATTTGAGGTTTTAAAATTGATAACCCTTTGAAGAAGTGCATTTGCCTATCTCTTGGTCCATTTCTCTATCATTGCTTATCTGTCCACTGTAGAAATATCTAGAAGTAGCTTGCTAAATGCTGGTCATATTTCTATCTGGACACAGGGGCTTGGACATACTTTTTCTTAATTCTTCTCCTTACTTCTCTGTATCACTTATAGTTTTATAATGAAAGTAACTCATTTAAATTTTTTATAGGGAAATAAGATTCCTGAATACAGTTACTTAAAAAGAGAAGAAGGAAACTTGAAAACTAAACCAAAACTAACTTGTATGCAAATCTCCTTGAGAGACAGGAGACGATATGAGCAAAAAGAAGCAAGAAGAAAAGTTTCATCACTCAGTAAAGTAAGAATAGCCAGTGACAGAAGAGAATTTCTGGGGTTACCACCAGCCTGAAGTTACGAGGGGGAAGGCACTGCCCAAAGCACAGCCAGGGCAGCTCTTGAGCCATTTTCATGCTGGGGACCAAGTAAGCCTGAAGCAGCCAACTCTGGAAAGGGAAATTGGTGGGGCCACTGGCAGGGCAGACCTCATTAGTGAAACGGAAGCTCTGCCCCTTACACCTAAGTTAAGTGGCTAATTAAATCCTTCCCTGCTGAAGCCAGGAAGAAAGCCCAAGGGTTCCACTTTAACCCCACTGCACTTTAGTGAGTGGAGCACTGGTGTGAGTGGGGATCTGCCAAGGCAAAGGTTGCTGGTGAGGTTTGCATGTTTAGTGGGCCAATTCCTCTAAGACAAGTAAGCTTAAAGGATAAGAAACTGACATGTAGAAAGACCATGCCATTTTCAGTGATCTAAATTGTTTTTTACTATAGTAACCAATCAATTGTGCATTCTAAAACAAATATTTACCAAGTATGGATGTGGGCTTCAAGGAACAAATGAACGAAAATACCCTGTTCCTGTTCTCTAGAATTTATGTTTCAGTGAGAGGGTGTGACTTGCAAACTAATCATCACAGTACAGTGCAATCACTAGATTAAAAACAATTACAATTCAGCATACAAAGGAGATAAGCACAGGAAGACGTCAAGGCATCCAGCAATCTAATCACTGTACTGGCACGCTGGAGGACAAGAAAGGAGAATAACATATTGACCTAAATTACAGATGGTCTTTTCAGGTTTTTTTTTTTTTTTTTTTTTGAAATTTTTTTCCTGACCCACACTTAAGGTCCCCATGACAATAAGTCAGGTTCATTTCTAAGTGGTACACAGTTCCAGGGAAATTTTCAGAGTAATATTCTGTAAGGAATTACCTGGAAGGAGACGTAAATTTATAATCCAAGCCAATGGAGGCCGGACTAATTTTCTGTAGTATCTACTCTGAAAAGTTCAGCTTTCTATCAAAGGATTTCATGATTCCATACTATTGGTTTCCAAGTAAGTCAGGCAGCAACCCTCAACCATGTCAGCTTTCAAATTAAGTTTAAAATAAGTCATTGCCAACTGTCATGAGTGATGCCAGCTAGGAAGGGACATGTCTGCTGGAACTATGAGTGATGTAGGATGAGATTCAGGATAAGAGTCAAAGATTTCTCCTTTCATCCACCAAAGATAACAGTTCTTAGGGAGATTAGATTTGTAAATAAATAATGCATGTGTGTACACACAGTCACCCACAGCCTCACTCACACACACCCAAACTTGAACAGCTTTAAAGTTATATGCCTTTTTTCCATGAATTTATCTGAAGAAAATATACTCAATTAACCACATTGCATAACACTCAATTTTGTGTAGATTTCTAATGGATTTCTCTGCTTCACCTTCACATAGTCCTGATTCACGACAATGTGATGTTTCTAAGACCCAAAGGTAACTGTGAAATCTTTTTGGTAAAATTCCTCAGAGGCTCTTCATGGCTTTAAAGATGAAATCCCTCTTTTCCCAAAAGCTTTGAGAACCACACTGTCTCTACGCTGCCCCACTCACACTGTCCCCTCTCCACATCCTCTCCTCGAGGCATGCAGCTCTCTACTGTCTCTAGTAGATGTCACTTAATGTTGTGATACCCTGTTATACCAGCTACTGAGATGGATCCTGCCTGTCCTAGACCATCTAGAACTGACCAGTGTCCTACCTCCACCCATGCATTTCTCATCTCAAATGTCTGTCTTGACTCATCTCACAGTGAATTAAATGCTTCTAGCCTATATCCCATTGCATTTTAGGCTCATCTCTTCAGGGTAGTGGAAATGTTGGTTAGTTGTCTTTTCTCCTTCTAGGATATTTGTATCTTAGTGTCCACCAGAAAGTAGGCATATAGTAGACATTATATAATTAACAAGTCATAAAATATTAGAATTAGACTTTATATTAAGGCATTATAAGCAATCGAACATATCTTCTTCTACAGAGGTAGAAATTGAAGTCTTTAACATGAATTTTCAAAAGTAGTTTTCCTTGAATTCTAGAGCTTTTTAATTTTCATTTTACTTTTTCCCTTTCAGAATACTCTAAAATATCTCCTTCCTATGCCACTGTTTCTTCCTTTATATAGTTCCCTACATGGTTTTGGGGGATATATATATATATATATATATATATATATATATATATATACATACATACATACATATACACACATATACATACATACACACATACATATACATACATACACACATACATATACATACATATACACACGTACACACATGCATACATACATATACACACATACATAAACATACATATACACACATACACATATACATACATATATACACACATACATAATACACATATAAAGTATGTGTGTATGTATGTATGTATATGTATATGTGTGTGTATATATATATATACACACACGCACACACACACATATATATATATTCTTGTATTTCAATGGCAAAGATGATACTTAAGCCTATCTTTCTCCTCCCTGATTTCTAAAGAAGATTTTAGCTTTTGCTTAGTTAACATTGATTGACTGCTTCCCTTGCATTTGTCTCTACTGGCAGAGCTGCCAATATTTATTTTAGGAGAACAACAGGTTTTTAAAAGAATGAAAATAAAAATATGAGTCTGCTTTTAGCTGCTTCAAAATCTGTTCACCTTGGTAATAATGACGCATTTTCTAACTATGCACGCCAAGAGTATTTTAAATGCTAAATGATGAGACTTCTAAGTAGTTTCCTTCCTGTGACATTGTAAAAAGAACAAAATGTGTGTTTCTCAGGATCCTTGTTGTAGCAAATATTAAGACAGAATCTGATGTGCAAGTAATTTACTATGCAAAAGGCCTGCAATAAAAAATGGAAAATAAGTGGGAAGAATTTAAGGGAGAAGAAAACTAGCATAAGGCTCTGAGCTTTGATAAGAAAGGGAAGAAAGTAAACTTGGAGGGAAGATCTGACTGTACGGCAATTCTAAGAATGTTTAGCAAGGCTAGTTGGAAGACGTTGAGGCACAGTCACCATCAAAAAACTACTGTCCTTCCCGGCAACTGTCGTGCCTCCTTCTTCCCTAGTGATTGTGCCTAATGATTAGTAGGAAGTAGTTGGGGAAGTTGACCTCAGCTTAAATGTGTGCTAAACTTCAGAGCCTCAGAGCAAGGGCAATTAGACTCCCACAGTAGGTACCCTAGGGATACCTATTCAAGGTTACCATAGTATATTCTATATACAAGGCTTAGGTCATTGCGGAATTGCCTTTATGTGACACTAACATCTCTTATTCCTACTTCGTATTTATTTTTATCTATTGTAGATTTTGGTAAAAACAATTGCAGCTATAAAGAATGGACAATTTTCACATGTATTTCATGGAGAAAATCTTGTCGATTTTATCTTGTCCTTTCTGCCTTCTGCTCACTGATACCCTTGTTGTTAGGTGCCCTCGAGTCAAAGCTAACTCATAGTGACTCTATGTACAACAGAACAAAACACTATTGGACACTGTGTCATGTATACAGTCTTTTCATGTTTGAGCCCATTGTAGTAGCCACTGTTTCTTCTCTTTGAGTGATGCCACATTAGCAAAAGGGGGTCTCAGGGGTTTTACTCCATTTCTGTTATTAAGATCAACTCTACTTTGAAGAGGTAACCTCCCCAGTTGTTTCTTGAATGCCTTCCAGCCTGGCAGGTCTCATTTTCTGGCACTATATTGGGCAGTGCTTCTCTGCTATTCATAGGGTTTTCAATGGATAATTGTTTTGGGGGTGGCCTGCCAGGTCCTTCTCCCTAGTCTGTCTTAGTCTGGAAATCTGTCCACCATGGGTGGCCCTGCTGGTATCAGAGATACCAGTGGCATAGCTTTCAGCATCACAGCAACATGCTGATCTCATAGCATGACAAGCTGACAGACATATGGGGACACTGATACCCTAGATACTTAATAGTAATAATGACCATTACAACAAATATCAGCAAGAATGTTTGTTTGTACATATTATATGGGTGTATGTGTATATTTAATGAACAATAGGTACCTTCTGTCATCATTTTATGTAGGTCAATTTATAAAAACAACTAATGAGTACATGAGGACATAATGATAACAAAATGCTTGATTAGAGGTTAGTAGCATAATTAAGTCATTTTTGAAGGATTTTTATGTTCAAATTTTTATGCTGAACATGATTTAAAATGTGGCCCATATCAATCAAGCTTTTCCCCTTGCTCATCCTTTTTGTCACACAGAGCCTGAATCAGCCCTGATGAAGCAATATTTTACATGTATGTCCATGTGCGTAGGTGATACGGCCTTCAAACATGTACATTATCTTCAAGACTTTCTGGTAAGACCGCTCATGACTTTGAAAGTACCAGTAAGTTTAAAAAGGTACTGTC
>VMDO01040544.1:0-11817 GCA_007922755.1 Pedetes capensis | reverse complement strand
GGAGGGGAGGAGGAGGAGGAGAATAGCTGAAAATCTGTAAAAAGTTGAATTTTCTGGTAACTGACAGAACATACTGGGCAGTTATCAGCCTTCTGAAATTATTGCATTAATAAAATTAAAAGGTTCTTTTTATAGGGAGGAGTGGCACACAGCTATAATCACAGTGACTTGGGAGGCAGAGGCAGGAATATCACAAGTTAGTAAGACTCTGTCTCAAAATAAAAATAAATAAATAAATAATGGTCTGGGACTATTGTTCATTTTTATAGTCCTCACAAAGACATGTGTGAGACCCTGGGCTCAACTCTCTAGTATTGCAAAACAAAATAAAACAAAACAAAATGAAAGTACTTATTAAAAGTAATATAAACTGAGATAATTTATTTGTACAAATTGAGCTAATACTAATAGTTTCATTATTAATAGTGATATCATTATGAACAAATATGGTTGGTATGACTGACAGGTTTTTGTTGCTTTTGGGTGCCATTGAGTAGGTGTACGACTGATAGCAACCCTACGTACAACAGGCAAAACACTACTGTTACTACTTTTCTGCTATTCATAAGGTTTTCAATGGCTGATTATTTTTTAGGAGTGGGTTGCCAGGTCCTTCTCTGAAGCCTACAGCACTTCATGTTCCCCAGCAGTTTCCCATTCAAGTCTTAACCAGGACCAACCCTGCTTACCTTCCAAGATCTGAGGAGATCACATGCCACAGTGGTATGGCTGCAGGCATGACTGACTAAGGTAAATATTAACCAATGTTCTGTATTTTGATACTCCCTTTTATCAATGTAGTACCTTTATTTGACATTTGTTTTGACCTACAAAAATGAAAGTAAGGGATATTTTAATCCTTAACTATTATATATGTCAACATTTATAGTTTTTGAATTTAATAATAGATTTATTATAAATACAATTATAAAATATAGATTAGATATTGAGGAACTGATGATATGTGTTGTCTTATACTTTGTTATACTATACTCAAATAGTATAATCTTCTTCATGTAAATATGCATGTTCTTTAATATAAGTATGTTATTATGTTATTTCAGGTCATTCAGTAAACTCATTTTTAAAAAGTAGTAAGCCCAATTTGAGAATAAAATTCATGAAAAAGAGAACAACTTTCATAATTTTTTTTTTTTTTTGTACTGGAGATTGAACCCAGGGCCTAGCTTGCATGCTTTGCAAGTGCTGGACCACTGAGCTGCATACCCAGGCCATGTTTTTTTTTTAATTTTTGAGCCAGGGTCTCATTAAGTTACGCAGACTGCCTCTGGTCTCGAATTTGCCTTCCTCCTGCCTCCACCTCCCAAGCCACTGGGATTACAGGCCTGCGCCACTGCCCCCGGCTAGTGACTTTTATAAATTATATATAGACACGGGCATATACAGAAAAAGTCAACTATTAAAGATATTCATTTAAAATTTTTTAACAGATTTTTCATAAGACTGTCTTAACAGTAAAACCACTTGGTAAATTATGTGGGATTTCAAAGCTGCAAGAGTTGCTCTCATTCTATTTGCCAGAATGTGTCTTTATCTATGAGGGGAAAGGAAAGAAAAATACATGATGCATTTCCACCCTTTGGAAGCTTGCACTCAAGGTATGAAAGTAAAACCAACAAACACCAAACAATTAAAGAATCACAAAGGAAAGAGAATAAATACATATATATCACATGCATAATATTTATATGTTATATAATATATTTTATATAACATGTTTATAATAATATATATAATAACATACATATTTACGAAAATATTGAGTGGGGGTATGGTCTAATGAAGTAAATTTTTTTCTTCTGTCCTATGTTAAAACCATGTCATTGGCAATGCAAAATGGAAAACTGGCATTTAAAGTACCCATTTACATGAGAAATTGCCCAAGTGCCCCACATATACCGCTTCTCCTGCACAATACAAATTCGTTCCATTTGTAGGGGAGCATATGCTAAATGTTTAAGCTCAAAGATGATTTAGACAAAATAGAAAAGATTCTTTAAACATTTATTTTACACTTTACAGGATTCATTTAGGTTGGCAGATGTTCAAAAACCCAAAGAAAGTAATTTAACTAGCTAGTGGAAATGACAATGTTTGAGAAGATGGCAAGAGGGAGGGGGAAAATAATCTCTCACCTGTGGCTTTCTCTTTCAGAAAGCATGTAAACATGCAAATAAGTAATAAATAAAATTTTAGAGGAAATCTAATAGTTAAAATACTGAAGGCCTTCCAGATTCTTTCAGGTACCTGCAGCAAATGATGTATTGATTTTGCTGTTAAACTGCACAGCTGTAACCAACACATTAGACATGGAAGATAAAAGCAATGACTAAAAGCACCTTATTTTATCTGTCACACCTGAGGCACTGGCTTCTCTAGACCTTTAGTGTATTAGCACAGAAAATCAATTAGGTAAAGAGCTAAACAAATGAAGGGAGAATAAAAAAGTACTCATTCACAAAGTGTCAGAGATGTCAACAAGCCCAGGAGACTTTGGTAAACTGTATGATATCACCAAATAAACCATAACAGCTTTTTCTTAACTTCTAAAAGTCAAGCAATTATATGTCACTGGTTCCTCTCAGCCTATTTTGGAAAGTCCTCAGCCATTAAACAACACGTGAGAGCACTAAATTTTTTATGGATAAAAATGAGACATCTGTAAAATATATATCAAAGTATTTGTTTTAGTTTAAAGTTTCATATGAATTGTTGTCATTGCTAGTTGCTGTGGAGTGGGGATCCGACTCATAGAGACCCTACGTACAACAGGAGAAACACTATTGTCAGTGCTTCTCTGCTGTTCATAGGGTTTTCAATGGCAGGTTGATTTTTGGGAGGGGGTTGCCGGGTCCTTCTCCCAAGCCAACAGCACCTGGTATTCCCAGGTATTCTCCCATCCAAGTACTAACCAGGCCTGACCCTGCTTAGCTTCTGAGATCTGACAGGATAGGATGCCACAGTGCTAAGTCTGCAGGCCTTTCATATGAATAAATCTCTTAAATAATAAATATTGTGAGTCAAAAAAACCCAATATAGCTTTTTTCCTAATAGACTTTCACATTGATGGTAATCAGAGCAAAGCCATTGCCTTTTAAAATTTGTACGGTCTATTCTCTGCTTCTATGGAATTCCTATATTTGCAGTGCAACTTCGTTGATTTTTCTTCCCAGCTGTTTATATAAACACAACAGTCAAATAACTCCTATATAAGTAGACAAAGCTTTGAACATAAGATCAACTGCATGGATTTTACTAGATTTTACTACCATGATATTAATCTTTCCTTAAAGAACATTTTTGTTTTCTTACTAAGAAAATCAAGCTGCATCTTGAAAGATGTCTCAAAAAGTGCTAGGGAGAATACATGGAGACCACATTTGGAAAACGAATCAAGTTTTATGGCTGGTACAGCCCCATTTTTCTGCAATTTACCCAAATTATGAAAGTATTCCTTCCTTGTATCTACAGAGGGTGCCAAAAACGTATACATATCTTAAGATTAAAATTGTAATACACAATGTATTTTGATGACAAAAGATGAATACAAGTCACCTTTGACTTCTTCAATTGCGATAGATGCTCTAAGTGGTTACCAGAGTAATTATATTAAACTTTCAAAAGTAACATAGATAACATCTCTTAAAATGTGTAGGCTTTTTTGACATCCTTGGCATATTTCTTATTACACTAATATATAGTACCTCACCTATTTTTTGGTCATCACTCCTCTGTCTTACCTATGTATAGCTGCTAATCTAGAATATCATTCTTCTCCTCTCTTCCATTTCATACCCAAACACTTGTTCCATACAAAGAACTTCACAACCCATGGTTCTAATCAGACTAAATTCTCAATTATCTTTCGTGTTTGCTTGTGTCCTCTGCCTTCTGATATTAATCATTGATGTCAAAATATTAAGAATTCAACCATGAAATCCTGAGTCTCATATTTTCCTTCTGATTGGTTTGTTTCTTGCTCTCCAGAGCCAATACCACCCACTAACTTTCTATAACTTACCTCTTCAGTTGAAATTTAAATCAGATATTCCTTAATATTCCCTGAGTGTCTGCTATGTTTCAGGCAATATATTCCCACTTTTATGTATGGAAAACTAAGAGCATGTAGTTGCTTGAATCATGTGATTTTATTATCACCCATTATTGGTTTGATTTTATAAATTAAAGAAACAAGTACAAGGTGCATATGAAGTTTTCCAAATGCGTTAATTTTCTCTAGTCAGACTAATATCTATTAAAGTGTTCTGTTTATCATTTCCATCTTGAAAATAGCTGTAGCTTTCTCTATTCTTAAATAATAGTTCTTTAGATCAGGTTTTGGCAATTTTATGTTTTTTATAAATTCCAAGAACAACAAGAAGAGGTCCATGTCCAACATTTCCAACATGCTGTCAGCGGGACCTAGTAAATGATGAGAGTGTGTTAGGATCAATATGGTCTTTTGAGTATAAGTTTAATGCATGCGTGCTGCACCCATGTAGATATATCTAAGGGCATATATTTACATACATATGGAGAGAGAAAAGAGGGAAGATAACTAAGCATCAGACATAGAAACATGGATTAAGGCGAAAAGCAGAAGAGGCCTAAATTATGTGGCATACCTAATGAATCAGTCTAGGCTGGCTTCTGGAAACTAACACAAGATGATACTAACAGAACATAGGTATCAACAAGCTAGTCTTACTTCACAATTTTCCTAAGATATAATGATGTTCTCAATAACAAATTTTAATATAGGATACTTCCAATACACAAATCCACTGAACTATAACTTAATGCTTTATCAATGGTCACAATGTGTATTTGAGCATAATGAGTGTGCCAAAATAGTCTACTTATTTTAAGAGAGGGCTTGGATTTAGCTCAGTTGGTAGAGCACTGTGCTGCTGTCTCTGAGGTCCTGAGTTCAATTCCCAGCACCACAAAAATGGGAGAAGGACCTGGCAATCCACTCCCAAGGCAATCCCGAAACAGCCATTGAAAACCCTATGAGGGTTGCTATGAGTCAGATACTGACCCGATGGCACCTAACAACAACAACATTTTAAGAGATGTTTATCTACATATTAATTTCTGAAGTTGAATTGAATTGAGGTTGCATTTTGTAGTAAGATGTGTGCTCAAATGATGGCATTAATCAAATGAACACTATCACTACATGTGACAGACAGGACAGTCAAAGAAAATAGGAGAAGCATAGTTGTCATTCCAGGAGCACATGACCTTTGTGAGGTGGTATTTGGAATGTGAGGATATATGGAAGGACAAAGCAATGGAAGCATGAGTGTGCATCAGAACCTCCAACATGTCTAATGACTGGGCACATTTGTGTTAGGTTTGTGGTTCATGTTCCTGTGTGATGTGCACAATGGAAGCCAGGAGGCCTCATCCAGCAACAAGTCCTACTTCTGCAATAGTGTCCACTTTGAACACCTCTTTTAATTCCAGAAGTCAAATGTGACTTGTGTTCATCTTGCATTACTGGAATATATTATTATACATTTAACACAGTGTGTTCCTTTCTTAAAATTTGTATGCGTTTTTGGGACCCTCTCTATCACATAAACTCACATTTCCTAAGAAATGGGGAATACTCACTTTCCATCTAGTGAGAGTATTTTTATGAAAAGAAATTAATGTTTCAATAAAATTTAATTTTTCAAATGTGACATATGAATATTTTGTTTTGCTGATCCCTAATAAGTAGACACCCACACATGTCTATCAGTTTGTTGTGCTATGGGGACTTGCATGTTCCTGAGATGATAAAAACTATGCCACCAATATTTCAGATACCAGCAGGACCACCCATGTTGGACAGGTTTCAATTGAGCTTCCAGACTAAGGCAGATTAGTGAGAAGGATCCAGAAGCTCAGTTCTGAAACAATTAGCCATTGAAAACCCTATGAATAGCAAAGAAGCACTGTCAAATATAGTGCCTGAAAATGAGCCATCAGGTTAGAAAGTATTCAAAAGACCACTGGGGAAGAGTTGTCTCCTCAAAGTAGAGTTGACCATAATGATGGGAAAGGAGTAAAGCCCCTGGGCCCTCCATTTGCTGATTTAGCATGACACAAAATGAGAAGAAACACAGTGGCTCTAACAATTAGCTCAAACATGAAAAAATGTGTGTTTGTCACTATATAGTGTATGGTTCCACTCTGTTGTACATAAGGTCACTAGAAATTGGACCCAACTTGATGACACTTAACAACAATAAGTGGGAAATGTCATAATAAGTCAGTTTTGTGTACTTACATAATTTATAAGATTTCATAGATTCCTATTGAAAGTGGAAATTATAAGCTTCTATGACTTTCAATCTTTATATTTTATTAATATCATCTGTCTCATTCAAAAATATATACTGAACAATTTATAGCATATAATTAGAGGATTTCAAAATTCTATAATTGTACAATTTTACTTTAGAACATAACAATTTTTTGTTAATGGTAGTATATGCATAGCTCTGAGCCTGAGGGGTACAGAATAATTTCTGAGACATAAAAGTATTTTGTAGCAAACATATACTGTCCCTTTTTATACTTTATTTTGGCAATATAACTTAAAGTTATATATAGTTGAGTATATCAAAACTGCATTTATCTCCACTATTATTTTAGGACTTCCTCAGAGAAAAAAATCCATGTCAGTTCCAGGCTTACCAGGTTTCCACTGCTAAATACACATGAACATCTTGATTTGTCCTCCAAAAGTGAACAGTTCTATTGAAACTGATATCTTCAGATCACCAAGAGCAGTTTATAATATGATAAAGCAATTTAGAACAGCTTTAGGAGTCACAGAAGTTTAAAATTCCAGCTATTACAAGGGTAGCTTAGATACCGTGGCTAAATACATTACATATAAAACAGAAGGGAATGACTATCTAATTAACTTCAGATATTAATAAGGAGACCTGCTTGATGACTGAAAGTCTCCATCAACATCAATTACTTTCCATAAGTGAATATCATAAGTTAATATCTCTGAAATGGCTCTTTTGAAATGTAGCTCTATTAGCTGAAATGGAAGCACCTTATTCCACTAGCTGTGAGAAGAAATTACTTACCAATTTCTTCAGAGAATGAATATCAACAAATAAATTTTCATAAAGGAGAAAAATTAAAATCAGGAACAATTCTGAGGGGAAGCTCTGCCCCACAAAATAGTCTAGATAGGTCATTCTAAAAAAGAGAAGAATTGCACATTTGAGGAATCAGTGGTAAAGATGAGGTCATGGCAAAGACAAATTATTCCCCATTGTTTAATAAGGCTTTACAGAGAAAATTTTAACGACACTATTTATGGATCTAGAGTGTATGGATTCACTTTCCTTTTTCTCCAATTCTTGTATAAAATAGGGATAGCAGCAAATGTTACATAGTAAGTAGGGTTACATCATAGATACGAGATGTAATTCAAAGTTATGATGAGCATGTCTAAATAAAAAATAAAATTATTACATTAAAAGATACATTGCCATTAATCCCTCTCAAAATACAATATAACCATCCCAATGTTGTTGCCACTTTCTGAAGCAGTTCTGGAAGTCCTCTTTCATGTCTTTAGTTGTGCTATTGTGGCTGCCTCAATGTCGTGAATTGACTCAGAACGTTTATCTTTCATGCTCAATTTGACTTTGGGGAAGAGCCAAAATTTGCATAGTGGTACATCCAGTGAATAAGGTAGATGAGGACACACCCTGACGTTTTTATTTGACAGAAATTCCTGTACCAGAAGTCAGGTGTGACATAGAACATTGTGATGATGAAGAATAAAACTAAGGACACTCATAAAAGACTTTCAGAACTGCTTCAGAAAGTGGCAAAAATGATGGGATACGTGTTTTTCAAGCCAGAAGGAGTGTGTTGAGGGGAATCAATGGCAATGTGTCTTTTAATGTAATAATTTTTTAAATTTAAACATTCACCATATTTTTAATCACACTTCACAACTCATTAAGAAAACATATGCAAAACATTTAAAACTATAATAATCTTAATGTTTTAATGCAGAGCTTATTCATATTACAATGAAGTATCTTGGCATTTCTCCACATTATATATTAAAATATAATATTATTTCAGTGACTAATTCAGATTCAAGTAAGCCAACCCTTTGAAAAAGAAAGAAAAGTATTTTGTACTTTTATTGTCCTCAATATGATCAAGGGTATTTAATTTGTTTTCTTTAAATTAGTGAACTGTCTGAAGCCTTTCTTTAATATGTTAGAAAATGTAATTCAAATTAATTATAATCAACTGTCTTCAATTTTCATTCTTAGTAAATTAACATTCTTTAAAGTGATATAACAGATTATTTCTCACATTTCTCCTAGATAATAGATAAATTCTTAAGGCATTTCTCATTGCCAGGAAATGGGCCTTTGCGTCCTTATTACAAGAAAATGAGCATACAGGAGAGTCTCCGAGAGACTAATAATCACACACACAATTTAATTTGTCAGCTCCCTATAGTCTACAAATTTGTCTTTGAGGAGACTTTACCTGCATGAGGATTTCAATAGTAAGTTTTGTTTTGTTTTTCTTTTCTAATTTTACTGTCTAATAATAGAATTTTGTGGGCACTTTCTGAATTATTTCTATTTCCTTGGTTGAGGCTACAAAGGTAAATGTAGAGATTTATTTACTTAATATCTTGTGAATAAAGATATTTCTTCTCATTTAAAAAATTTTTTAAGCCTGGAATTTTTCTCAAAGTGTAAGCTAACATGATGGTCTAATTTTCCTCTCTCTTTCTTTCCTCTTTCTTCCTTTTTCTTTCCATCTCGCCTCTCCTTCTCTTCAAATTTCATTCCTTTCCTCTTTTCTTTCCTCTTTCTTTCTTTTTCTTTTGAATAGTCAGGATATGGATGTTACTGTTTCCCCATACATTTTCCTTTCCTTTTGAGACACAACATGATTATGTGTTTAAACTCGTTTATTTTACAAGCATACACAGAGAATCACAATGAACAAGATCCATACAAAAATAAGTACATAATTATTTAATAAAATAGTTGTTGTTAGATGTTTCCAGGTAAGATGCAACTCATAGTGAACCTATGTAAAATGGAATAAACCACCACCAAACACTGTACCATGCATATGATCTTTTAATATTTGAGCTCATTTTTTGCAACCGCTAGTTTTTCCTCATTTTGAGTCACACCATATCAACAAAAGGAGTTTCCAGGACTATACTCCATTCCTGTGATGAAGATAGACTCTAGATTGAGGAAGCAATTCTTCTCCAGTCATGTCTTGAATGCTTTCCAGCCTGGGGGCCTCATTTTCTGGCACTGTATTTGACAATTCTTCTTGGATGTTCATAGAATTTTCAATGGTTAATTATTTTGAGAGTGGGCTGCTGGACCCTTCTCCCTAGACTATCTTACTCTGGAAGCTCAGCTGAAACCTGTCCACCATGAGTGGCTCTGCTTGTATCTGAAATACTAGTGGAATAGCTTTCACTATCACAGCAACATGCAGGCCTCCACAGCATGATAAGCTGACAGATATGTGGGGGATAATAAAATTATTTGAATATTAATCAATTTTCCCTTTTGAATTTAATCTCATAACTTTTCTTGTGTTCTTGTAAAAATTAAGCAAGTCTTTAATTCTTACTAATATCTCCTTTAGCTCCTTTCCTTTAGGGATCTCACTCCTAAAGAAATGGGAAAGATTGATAGAATCAGATGGACCTGGGGCTGGCTATGTAGCTAAGTGCAAGAGACTCGTCTAGAATGTGTGGGGCAGTAAGTTTGACCCCAGCATTCCACCTCCAAAGAATCAAATAGATCTGTCATTTACAGTTTGGCCACCTATAAGTTCCAACACTTTGTTAATTATTTATGTAATGTGAAGTTTACTCTCCCAGTGGAAGGAAAAGGCAGGATTATATATTTTCCTATATTTTTCAAAAATATGATTGGTAATAACTATAAAACAAATAGCATATTGCCTGACAACCAACAAGTCATTTTAAATATGGAGAAAAATAAGCACATTTTGTCTTTAATTAAATTAAGTCAATTGTTAAAATTGTTGTAGGTTTAGTTAACTAAATATACATGAGTGCCTATTTCTTTCTTTCTTTTTTTTTTCTTTTTTTTTTTTTTTTTTTTTTTGTGGTACTAGGGGTTGAACCCAGGGCCTGGACCACTGAGCTGCACCCCCAGCCCATTTTGTAGATTTTATTATTTTCTGAGACAGGGTCTCGCTAAGTTACACTGACTGTCTCTGGTCTTGAACTTGCGATCCTCCTGCCTCCACCTTCTCAGTCTCTGGGATTACAGGCGTGCGCCACCACGCCCGGCTATGAGTGCCTATTTCTGTAGTATCTACTCTGTTCCATTGATTTATATGTGCTATTTCAACAATTATACAATACAATAATTAGTGCAGCTTTATATTAAGACTGAGTATCAGTTACTGTGAGTCTACTGACTCCATATTTCTTTTTAAAAATTGTTTTGGCTATTCTGTTTTATTTCCATGTAAGTTTCTGCTGATATATTAAAATTCCTGCCAAAATTTGTATTAATAATGTGCTAAATCTATAGAATAATTTGTAGGATTGACATATCAACAAAATCATGTCTACTAAACCATATATCTATGCATATATATATATATATATATATATATAATCTTCATTTACTTATCTCTAATTTCTCTTATCAATTGATTTTTAGGAAGTTGTTAGGAAATTATTGTGCAAGCATTTTGCTGGAGTTAAACTAAAGTTATTCATATTTCCAGTGCTATTATAAAAAGTACATTTTATAAAACTTTAATTTTCAGTTGTATATTGCTGTGAGAATTAGATTATTTTTTATTCTTTCCAGTGCATATGAGCTTTCTTGACTAAACTATTAATGTAAAGATTTTCTGAAAGACTTGTTGGAATCAGGTAGAAAATTACCTGAAAATATCCTTTTAATTCTTTTTTCCATATGGCACACATTTAATTCCTTTTTCTCAATTGGGATGACTAGAATTTCAGTAAATTGCTACATAAGGTCAAAAGCAAACATATCTATCTGTCTCTATCTTTAGGAGATTAAAGAGAAAGCATTCCATTTTTGATCCATTTTTGATCATTTTGGAATCAAATTTTTGATTCCAAAATTTGATCATATTGATCAAATTTTGATCCATATTTGATTAAATATGACATTATCTGTATTTCAGTGATGGTTGGGTGTTTATTGTTATTGTTGTTGATTGGTTTGATAGTTTTGTTTTCTCTACATTGTCTTTAACAAGTTAAGGAAGATTTTTCTATGCCTAGTGAATGTCTCCCCCCCACCCACACATGTATATGCATAATCTAATGAACAGATAAATTAAGTTGTTCAACAAAACTTACATTACCAAAATACCTGCATGATACATTATCCTTCCATATACTAGTGGGTTTTATTATCTAAAATGTCATCATTCATTTTTATGTCAGTATTCCTTGTGCTGTACTATTGTCTCTTTTCTTCTTTCATTTTTTTCAGCACAATAATCACCTTTCAAAATTAGTTAAGAAGCATAACATCCTGTTCAAATTCCTAAAATATACTTTTGATAACAGTTATGATTTCTTCATTAACTTTTAGAAAATTTTACTGCAAATGCTTCTGTCCATAAAACTTAATTGTTGGAATCCATTTGGGATTTTTAATAATGAAGTAAATTTATGCAATGAAGAGTAATATACAGGTGCTGGCTTTTTAATGAAAAGTTAGTATTGCAAGGAATCAGTCCATT